>JBBPBS010000170.1:3633820-3669803 GCA_037974835.1 Cicer judaicum
ATTAAGTGATTTTTTTTTTTGAAATATTTTAATAAAATAAAATTTTGTTTTTTACATAGTCTAAAACAATTATTTTAGTGACCTTATCATCGAATAGGTCCCGTTAATATATCAACTAATTAATCTCATAGATTGTATTTCTTACATAAAATAATTTTGTCGTATTTGGGTTAGAATTCTTTATTTTCGTTAATTAATTTTCTTTTTGAAAAACACAACATCGGTCTTATTTATAATTTTAAATATTGTTTTTCTATATTTTAAATTGTATATTAACATGATGAATCTATTATGCAAAGGATGTGATATGTGATATGTGTTTTTTTTTTTCATATGATTTAGTAGAAATTAAAGAATAGTCTAATTCATATTCAATCAAGGCAAAAATTATACAAAAGTTATATAATTCTAACAATAATGAGAAATTCACTCAACCAATAAAACATGAGTTCACTCTACCATAACATAAAACCAAATTAATCTAACTATAAATGACTCATTCCAAAACAACATCCTCAAAAAGCTAAAGATATTTATCATAACTAACTAACGACTGAGAAGCTAGTTATAAATTGATACAATTGTAGTAAGAGAAAAATGGACAAATAGAAATTTAAGTTAAATTTATGTCAAACTCAAATACTACATTAGTATATATTTAAGAAAACAATGTCACACTTAATAGAGTCTCATACACTTAATTTTGTCGCAAGTTACTTCTTGGTAGCAGGCACACGGCAACCTCTCTATTTACTATATTTTTTTTAATTTCTTTTATATATATAATAATTAACTCTCTAACACTCTAATTAGCTCAATTATTAATTATTAACAATTTTTTTCATATTAATCATTGATATATGATATAGGGTGATACTATTTTTGAATTGTAGTGACACGATATTTAAACATACAAAAAATTAATGCATTTTTTTAAGAAGAATTTTTTTTTGACAAAGATGAAAATTATAAAATGGATATGTTTTATTTGATTGAATTGTGTGAATTGTGAAAATTGTGTGACTTGTGAAAATTATGTGATTTGTGAAAATTGTATGATTTGTGAAAATTGTGTGAATTGTGAAAATTAAAATTTTAATTTTTTTCAACTTGTCTACTATGTATAAATTGTGTGATACTCTAAAAAAACTATATCAATTTTAAAAATTTCAATTATAATATTTCAGTTAATATTTATCGCTATCCGACTCTTCTGTACAAGATCCGTCATTAGTTCGTACAACACGAGAATTAAATTCGTGTTTATAATTATTTTCTATTATTTATGCAACATATAATTAGCCACATAAAATATATATAATGATTGTTTACCTTGATGACAGTGATATTTTCCAAGGCTTGCTTCCACATCTCCTCTTCATTCTGTTGTTAAAAAATGTCAACAAAGAATGAGTGATTATATTTAAACAACATTTACTATTCAACACCTATTTATAAATTTGCTTTTTGTTTAGAGTATATAAATTTTCTTAGAGTATATAAATTTTCTTCATGCTGGTTATAAATGATGAAGTGTGTATGGTTTATTATACCGTAAAAATTAATTTATATTTTTACACAGTTGATTTTTACTTCTATAAAAGTAGAATCAAACTTACATAAAATATAAAATAATAATTAATTGACAAGTTGCATCTATTAAAACCGTAATCATTACTATGAAATATATATTTTCATAGTACTATTATTATATCATATTATTATTATTATTATTATTATTATTATTATTATTATTATTATTATTATTATTATGTAATAATAAATCTCTAATTCTGACGTCATTATTTTCATAATTTTAATAGTTTTGCATTTTGCATTCTTAATTTTTATTTTTTTTGATTTTTTTTTTCATAAGAAATGGAGAAAAACAACAATAAAAGAAAAAATCAATAATGGTCACTATATATTTAATACATTTATGAAATTAGGGAAATTGTATATCCAAATTGCATGTAATCTTGCAGTAAACACATTTGTAGTCATCTAATTAAAATAAGATAATTCAGATTTGAAGTAGGCTATATTATTTTTATTAAATAGATCTGATAATAATAAGTATTCAAAAACATTCCATAGATGAAGAAGAATATATAGTGGAGGGAAAGGGGCAGAAACTATAAAATGAAAATTGTTGTTAGAAATATTTCAAAATGAAAGTATGTACAAAGTAAGATTACACAACAAATATAAGCTAACAAAATAATTAATACTAATATATTTAACTAATTATAATTATATTATATGGCTAGTATACCTGAAATTAAGAAGAACTTGTTGAACATAGAGAAAGAAGTTATAACAATGTTGAGAGTTGAGGCAGTGAGTAAAAAGGGTTGCAAGATGGTTGAAAGAGAGAGATATGCATATATGTTTGGTTTATTTGCATAAAGTTGTCAAAGTAAGCTACCAAGTACTCTTCCATAGGTTATATTGTTATGTTCTTTTCTACCATAAAATAAAAATAAAATCTGACTTCTTTTCAGTTACTATGATGATGTCATGAAGTGTGGAATAATGCTATTGCTAATAACTTAAAAAAAATAGAGAGAGGATTCATGTGTTTGCATGGCATGCAAAATGTATGTAGTCTTTGAAGGTATATGGATCTTGATTTCATGTGATTGCATCTATGAAATGAAGATTATCTTATTGGAAAAAAATGTTAACTCTAACTTACATGTTATTTAAGATGAAATGAGATATAATAAAATTTATTAATCAAATAGTAGAAAATATACATTGGTGTTAGACTATCTTACCTACATTAAGCATTGTTCTCTTGAAAAGTTAATTAACAACAAACAATGTAAAATATAATATGATAATACTAATTAATAATTGGAAAGAGTGAGTAGTATTATTTTGATAAATAAAAACTACAGACACCCAATTTTTTCTATTTCTAATTAACCACTTACAAATTTATAACTAATTAAATTAAATAAATTATTAATTTAAATAATATTTAAATTTATAATTAATCATATAATTAATCACTATTTTTAATATAAATTAATTAAATATATATTCAACTAAATAACCACTTTTTAATGCGATTACCCAAATCTTCCAAGGAAAATATTTTGATAGTATCTGATAACGAAAGCGGTCTCATTTATTGTTCATAGAAAAGACTATGAAAAACCCTAAAAAAATTAAAGTGAAAAACGTGTTGACATTGGTCAAACTATATGCTCCTATTTTAAAAGTAGATTTTTGATGATGTCCTACGTGTAGCTAGGGTTATTAATATTATTACATACTCAACGTACTCCAATTTGGTTACAAATGGTCAAAATAGTTTCTTGACGCTCAGAGAAAACAGGCTATTTCATAGGATAGAAGTCATCATTTGCACATAAACTAGCCAAGTCTAATGATATATTCTTCTTATAAAAGTCCATAGAATTTTTTGTTCATGATCAAATTGACCATTCTCTCCATACGTGACTTTCTCTTTTCACACTTTTACATTTTCAAAAGTCTTCCTATTTTTAATTTATTTTGATTTTCATCTTCTTCTTACTATCATCTAGATAAGATTTGTCTCGAATGAATTTGGAAGTGTATATATTAATTTATAATTTTTTACACTGGAATTAGCCAATTTTAAATTATAAAAAGTAATTTTAAGAAATTTTTACAAATTTAAACTAATTTGAATGTATAAATAATTTTAAAAAATTTCATATTAATATTTATATATTTAAATTGATCGATCTGAATAAATTTAATTTGAATTATTTATTTTCAAGAAGATTAAAATTTGTAAGAGAATAGATTTTTGAAGATTTTTGAAGATGTATGGAGGTAGGAGGATAAATCTTCTTTGTCTATGATCTCCATTACTTTTTTTTGTACATATCTAGCTAATTTATTGATAGTAGAAACATTAATATTTATTTTAGTTTTTTATGAATATTATAAATTTTAGTTTATTTATATTAGATAGTTAATATTTTTTTATAGGTTTTTTATAATTAATTATGTTTGAGGTGCGTTAAATACTAAATATAAATATTAAATATAAAGTAATATTTTTAGATTAAAACTAAAATGCGGAATAATTAATATGAGTATGATAAATTTGTTAATATTAAGTTGGGTTGATGATCAAATTCTAGATATTTTTTATGACTTCACTTCCTACCTCTCTCACTTCATCCATAAAATTAACTTTATATTTCCTCTTAATCAATGTTTTAAAAATCGAATTGGATCAATTGGTTCGACTGGTTCAACTAGGAATGAACCCGTAATTGGTTTGAACAATCTTAACAAAACTGTTAGTTTGCAAACATTAAAAAAATCAATTTGAATCAGATTAGATTGTTCGAATTACTGAACTGATATATATATTTTTAAGTTTTATATATGAGATTTGATCAGTTAATTTATATGAAATTTTATGTCTAAATTTATATTATTTATATTATAAAGATTTGTCTTTGTTGTGGATTTTAAATTTTTGTGATACATATTGAGTATTTGTTATAAGTTTTATGAATTTTTACTTTATAAGTTATAAAATTCTTGATATTTTTATATATTTCATGTTATTATTAATTTATTGAACAATTAGACCATGTTTCAACCGATTGAATTATGATCTATATGTCTCGTCCGGTTTGATTTGACGTCTGATATCAGAATAGTTAATTTTAAATGTATGAATGTCACCAAAAAAAAATATTTATTTGAGCACAATGTTTGGACACAAACTTTTGGTAGACACACATAAATAAATAGAAAATAATTAAATGATATGATTAAATCATTTCTCTTTTAATTTTTATTTATTTATGTGTATGTGGCCAAATATTTTAATTTGAAATTTTATTCATTTAAGACTCGCTCAAAAATAGGTATTGTTGATTAAAACATTTCAAATGTGGTGATTTTCTAGAAAAAATTATGTGGATTAATTTGAAATATTTAATCCATATCATGACACAACACAATCCGAAGACAAGAAAAGATCATAATCCAAATTAGGATGTTAAAAAGTGATTTTGCAATACCAAAATACAAGCAAGTACCCCAATAAGCTTATGTTTTGCAATACATGTGAAAAATAATTCGAATGCTATTTTGCAAAAATAATAAGACTTGGTATTTAATTTCATGAGCTATAATTAATTAGGCACTACAAACAAAATTTGGCTGACAAGTTGGTAGAAACCCAGGCTTGAGATTCTGCATCTCAGGGATTTGGTGATGAAGGGGGAGATAGCAAAGTAGCTGGAGAAAGAGATGTGACATCAACCAAACATAATATGCTCATTCACAATACATATATATATATATATATATATATATATATGGTACATTAGCTCATCTTTGCATTAAGTTATATAGATATTAGGGTAGACAAGGGTTCGATTGAGTGGGGTTGGACTTAAAAACATCAATCGGCTCAATTCGCAGGTGCTATTTAACCACTCAATTCTGTCTATTTCAGAGTTTAATTTGATCGATTCTCAGATATCCGATTTAAATAGGTTGTTAGTTCGGTTCATTCGGGTTAACTGAGTCATCCTTAAATTTTTGACTTAATTGGACATTTTTTTATTTAATTGGGCCTTTTTTTATCAGGTTATTTTTGGTCCAATTATCTATACTATTTAAAAGAATTTTTAAATAAATCTGCTGGCTCAAAAAATTTATTTGGCCATTATGTTAATTTTTATTAAGCTTTAGTACAATAAAAGAATTTGGTGGTTCAAAGAATTTGTCTGGCCATTAAACTTTTATATATATATATATATATATATATATATATATATATATTTCATAGGCTAAGTAACATTTTTATTTTAAAATTCACAACATATACATATCGTTCTTCTTTTAACATAAATAAATATAAAATATTACAACACCACATAAATATTTTAATTAAGATAAACATAAAACAATACAATGGATATTGGTGTCTTTAGTAGTTGTATTCAACATGAAGATTATTTAAGAAATAATAAAAAATAAAATAATCATTAACCTGCAAATTGTTAAAATCAATAGAAATAGTATAGTATAATTCTAAATAGAAAGTAGAATAAAAAAATCACAATAAATATTAGAATCATATATAAAATCATAAAAAAAAAACAAATCAAAAGCATAATATATAATAATTTAGTTTGATTAAATAAATATTAAATTGAATTAGCAGATAAAAAAGTAATTAACTATTTAACAACAATCCTAAATCATTAAACTGAATAAGAATATTTATAACAAAGATAAAAAAGAAGAAGATAAAAACACAACCCAAATCATGCAAAAAAAAAAAAAATTAAATCAAATCCTAATACATAAAACAACATGCAAAAAAAATCAAACTCTAGAAAACTCAGAATCAAAAACAAAACTAACAAAGACGAAAAAGTTTAAAACAACAAAAACAAAACTAACAATCAAAAACGAAACTAACATAAACAAAACTAAGATGAAACTAACATAAACAAAACTAACAAAGACGAAAAAACGCAGTTTTTAAAAACGAGATTGAAAAGTTTAGAACGAGAAGTTAGAGAGTTGAGAATAAGAGATACTAAGTGATAACTTGGAATGTGTTAGTACAAAGGTGCAGATAAGAGGGGGTGAATTAGGTTTATATAAATTTTTTGTTTTTTAGAGACTTAGTGGATTATTTTTGTATTTAGGATTGGTGTATGAAAAAATGTAAATGACAGAAAAATAAAGAACACATAAATTTATCATGGTTCCCCTTACAACCAAGGATACATCCAATCCTCTTGCGCACCACAAGACATTTTCCACTATTTGTTAGAATAAGTTCAAGTCTAACCCTAAGACTTCTATTACAAAATTCTAACAATCATGCACACCACTATCTTTGTTTACAACACTTGAAGTAAGTACACCATTTTCGTCAATTTACACAATAGCTTGAATGGTTTTACAATAATGACTTTGATTGAGATCCAGAGTATATAACAAATAACTACAATGATAACAATATAATATAATTTCAAATACAATAGAGAATATTTCTCAATGATATGACAATGTAAAATCTGTACTTGAAATATGAAAGTAAGTCTTTGAATAAATAAAAAAAAATCAGAAAGTTTGTTAAAAGTTGTTCTAAAATTGATGTAAAAGTTGTTGAAATGATTGATTCATCAAAGCTATGAAGTATTTATACTCCTTAGACATCACTTCAGTTGAATCTAAACTGACAAATTGCATTGTTTCGCAGTTGTATTCGATTATAGCATGAGTGTAGTCGAATAGACCTCTTGTAACGTTCAATTTTTATTCAAATTTTAAAGCTTGTATTCGAATACACATTCTTGTAGTTGAATACGTATAAGTGAATTTTGCTACTGACTTGGTTTTGTATTCGGCCACACCATATTGTAGTCGAATACAAAGGTGCAGTTTCAACTACTGACTTAGTATTTGAATTCGACTACACCATGTTGTAGTCGAATACAAAAGTCCAATTTTAACTACTGACTTAACAATTGTATTTGAATACACCATCATGTAGTTGAATACAAAAGTCCAGTTTTAGCTACTGACCTGAGTCTGTATTCCGCTACAACATGTTGTATTCGAATACAACTTTGTCAAAAACTTGATTTTCAAACATTGTTCCTGCATTTTGACATTTTGAAAAATCTTTTGATGCATATAATAAAATGAAGGGTTCTCATGTGCAATTGAAATAAAATAATATTAAATTGCATCATGTATCTTACATTATAAGACTTCTAGCATATTGACCATAGTTGACTTTGATTGTTGACTTCATTTTGAGCTTGCAACTTAATCACTTTCCTTAGTATTTGTCTTCATAAAAAATATGAGTATTTTACAGAGTGGACGTTGGCCGCCGTTGAGACTTGAAGGAATTAGGGTTCATTGGTGTGACTTGAATTCTGTGTGTGTGATGAGAGAACTATGATTCGAGGGTTTGAGAAGATGAGTGATGATGAGAGAATGAAATTAGGGTTGTGGGTGAGATTGTGTGAGACTCTGATTGAAATTAGAGTTGCATTATTTTAATGGGTTGGATCAAATTGGGCTTGGTTGTCGAGTCCAACACTTAAAATAATAATAATAAAAATTATAAATTGTATTAGGGCGGGTTGGTCACCGCCGGTCCAAAACCCATGACCCGAACTCGCCCACGTTTACTCTATTGGACCCTCTAGTGCTGCCCGTATGGCCCGTTGGGCGTGATCCAACCTGCCCAATTCACCTCACCTATTGCGAATCGAGCGGTAGATAGCAGGTCCATCACATTTGTCTAGCCCTAGTGGAAATATTTCTCTTGGATAGTCTGATGGTTGTGATGGCACACCTCCCACACATGTGGATATGAATACATTTCAATTTAGATAGAGAAAACTTATTTTAATTGGGTTCACGTGAGAGTTTAGTTTTTCTATAAAATTAAAATTTGGGGACGATGATAAATTTGAGGGTGTTGATATTCATCTCACCTCTGAATCCGTCTCGTTAGTAATATTATTATCATTGTAACATTTATATTTAATTGCAGTTTTAATTACCCATTTTTATTGATTCACGAAATTTGTTTCAATATTTTAAAAATCGACAATGTTAGTATTTATCTATGATTTTTAACTCAAAAATAGTGACATGACATGTGTTAAATAACATGACATATAATACAATAATATAGAATGATTAACACCTATAAAATCAAAATTAAATATCGTAAGAATTTAACTTTCAATTTCAGAAATTTTACATATTTGTAATTTAATTAATGATATATGAATAATTAATATATCTAGATAATTCTATATCATAGAATTGCATGTTACGTTATTTAAAATATGTCAAATCGTTATTTTTTAGTTAAAAATATGAGAGAGTGACCAAAACTGTCGACTTATTTAATAGATGACCAATTCTGCGAATTGGTTAAAATAGAGGATCAAAATTGTAATTAAACTTAAAATTTATATACAAGTACGTATTCAATATATTTTATTTATTTTTTTAATATTAAAAATTATAACTTTCTCACTATAAAAAATATGATTTTAATTTTTTTTAATATTTTTAATTTTATTACTTAAAATAATAATAATTTTATTATATTAATTACATAAATATGACTTTTAAATTTATGATTATATATATAAATAAATGTAGGTGCGAGTCGAGAAATCTGAATTCGGTCATAGAAAGGAATGAAAACTTAAATTTCATAATAAAACATGGACCGAGACAAATTTTCTAGTCGAATGCAGAGTAGAGAAGGCATCGGTTACAATGCTTCAAGAACGATCCACTGAGCAATTTTATATGAAGTAGTTTGGTTCTGGGAAAACTCTATTTTCGTGGAAGGTTGTGAATTACAATAAGTTGGCGCATGAGATGATGATAAATCAAACACTTCCGTGCGTGGGTGGTTGGGAAAACGATCAAACCCTTCGACATTTGTGTTTTGAATTCTAATATTTGGTTGTGTACGGTCTGACATATGGATTTGGTTGTGTGTTCAAAGTGCAATGTCGAAATGTGCTTATATTCATGCGCAACAAATCCAAGGCTTATTTTCTTGAAATAAGAGTTTTAAACGATTATTGATATTTTCAATATAACGCTTGTAGAACAAATTAATGTAGTAGTTGCCACTTCAAATGCAGTGTTTTGTGTATATTGTGGAATGAGACAATTTGTATGAATAATCATCAAACCTTATCTTAGTGAATTACGCGAAGAATTTCAACAACCCCGTGTTAAAGGTTGGCTCTTATCTAAGAGCTCATTTTGCAACTAAAGGAAATAATATATCCTTGGAAGCACTTAGAAGGCTTTTATGAATGATGGTACAAAAGCTTACTTCTAGAGTAACGACAGTTTTGTTAAACAATAATCATTTCAAGACTTTTGAGAAGTTGATTAGAATCGTCTATTTTTTATATAACAATGTTTCTTTATAAAACTAATGAAATACTTTATAGAAATACGAAGTGAATTGCTACTGCAAAAGATGTTTTATTTATATTTCGGGAAGATATAGCATTTAATTTTTAATTTTATATATGTAGTGAGATGAAATTTAAAAAAACAAAAAGAAAGAAATTTTGTAGTATAAAAATATTATTATATTGTAGTGGAAAGTAGTTGCATAAAGAATCATTAGTCGAACTAATAGATTTGGGTCTATCAGACGAGATTAAACTTTTACGACGTGATAAACTCAAATTCGAATATCATGCGGAAAGATACCAACCTTTGATGTCCAATGCGATCGAAGAAGAGATGTTGAAAAGTGTAATAAAATTGTGAGTTAAATAATGATAAATTAGCAATTAACTTATAGTTGATAGTTTCCGAATGAGCTGATAAGTTAATTTAAGTGTTTGATAAAATTAAAAGTTTAATTAATTTAAAAATGAGTAATTAGATTAAAAAATCATTTTTAATTAATAATTAATTTTATATCAATTAATATTTAAAAAAGATTTAATGTTAGTAATTTAAAATTTCTTAATCTAATATATATTTTATTTATTTAGTTTATTTATTTTAAATTATAGTAGATAAATTATTTTAAAATATTTATTTAAATTATTATTTATCTAGCTTATTTATTTTAAATTATAAAAAGTAAAAAATAATTTTAATTAAAATAATAAAAATAAAATTTGCAGAAGAAAAATGATAAGGTATAAATTATAAATGCAAAAGCTACTTGAAGTGTGTTATCAAAATAAATGTGCGTTAATTTTTTAAATATAAATTAAGCAAATTATTTAAATATATTTTTGGTCCTTTTATTTTTAAAGAATTAAAGTTTTAGTTCACCTATGATAAAATCTATAATTTTGTGTTCTCTTATTTTTAAAAAAAGCTGAAGTTCTGATCTTCTTATTTTAAAATTTACAATTTTTTTTCTTCATTTTACTTTTGTATGATATTTCCACCCTCATTTCCAATTTAAGAATATTTTTTTGCTCATGGTCATAGTCACTAACGACGTGTTAGCGTTTACGTGGTCTTACCTAATATCCACGTTATTTAAAAATTTTCTGAATTATTAATTATTATTTTAATAGTATATAATTACTCAAAAAATCAAAAATATTAAAATATAATAAATTTTTCTTTAGGGTTTGAATATCATATTACTTTACTTTTGTGTAGTATTTGAAAACATATTACATACGAATAAGAAGATAAGTTTTATGATAATTATATTGATTAATATTTTGACTTATACAACTTTTTCTTTTTACAAATATGTTATTTTAATAATTTATTTATTAATATATTTTAAAAGTTTATTGTTATTTTAATATTTTAGAACTTATTCTCATTCAAGAATTTTATTTTTTATTTTAAATATTTTTTAGTAATTATATACTGTTAAAATAATAACTAATAATTTAAGAAAATTTTAAATGAAGTTGATATTAAATAAGACCACTTAAACACTTTTACGTTACTAAAATATATCCCTATATTGAAGCGGGGACTGAAAACATTAAAAAAAGATAAATGAAAAAAACTAAAAATTATGGATTTTAAAAGTAAAAGATAAAAACTTTAATTTTAGAAAAAATAAGTGCATTTAAAATTAAATTTTTTTTATAAATGAATGAAAATGGAGAAAGTCTCGTGACTGTGTAAATATGCGATGCTGTTTACTTGTGGTGGTGTGTAGACTTCCGTTTCGTATCGCTACTACTATTTCATAGACACTGTCCTTCTCCTTCAGATTCTCAAATTCCGACACAAACATAAAAAATAATCTCTGCTATCCAAACGCGCGTTAAACCTAAGCCAAACCTCACTTCACTCCAATTCCATTTCCATGGATCCTCCTCGACGAGCACCACGCACAATAATCGACCCCGTCCCTAAATTCCGTCAAGTCGGTTTCTTCGCACCTGGAGCCCCACCCGAACGTTCTCAATCGGGTCCACCCGACCCGACTCACTCCTCACCTCCAATCCCTAACACATCCGCTGCTTCCCTCTCTCCCGTTATGATCCCTCCGCCACGTCATCTATCCGATAACCTAATCATCCACGCTCGTCCTTCCGTCGCGTCGCCGCGACGCGCTGAATCGATTAACGTCGGTGGAAGTAATTGCGACGCACCTGTTTCGCCGGCGCCGTCTTCTTCTTATTCGAGTAGGTTTGCTGTTGGTGGTGATAGAAGCTTTTTTGATGGGAAAGGGAATAATGTTGGGAAAGTTGTTGCGTCGAGTTTTCCTCGTGGTGGATTTGATTTGACGGCAATGAAGGTTAATGCGAATGTTGTCGTTCCAGCGAGTGAGTTGACTACTGTTTCTGTTGTTAATGATTCGCTTGGGATTCCTGGTGAGAGTTTATTCAGATTTGTTTTTTTTATCTTTTTGTTAATTTCGATAAGTGTGTTTGGTTATGCTGTGAAAAAAGTTGATTTTGAATAAATTGATTATGTAAAATTGATTCCGATTAATAGCGTTTGTGTGTGTGTGTGTGTGTTTAAGGTAAAGTGAGTTATATTTGTATGGATTTTTTTCATTTAAAAGTTAGTTGAATATATAAATTGAAGGCTAAGTATCAATTCTAGAGCCAAAAACTCCTAAATTCTAGTTTGAAGTTAGAATTAATTCAGGGGGCAAAATTTGTTCTACTCAAGAACAATCAAACATGTCATAATCAATAATAAACATCTATAATCGATTATGTTTCACTCATAAGTGGAACCAAAGTTCAAACTTAATATTAGTTACCTTTAATCACTTTCATTTTTCAAATTTATTTATGGTGTCACAGTGTTTGTCTGTGTCGGTGCTTCATAGTTGTTAACAATCTATGGCTTGATTTTTTGGAATTTGAACTGGTTTTCGATAAGCTATATTGTGTGTTTGGTTTTGTGGTAAGGGAAGTTTCTTTTGAATTAATTGATTTGGTAAAGTTCATTTGGCAGTATGTGTGTTCATGGTAAAGTGATTTATGTTTGTATGCATTCATTTAAAAGTTGGTTGAACAATTAATTGGAGGCTTATAATCAATTGTAGAGATAAAAGCTCCAAATTCTAGCTTTAAGTTAAAATCATTTCTAGTTACTAGAGGCAAAATTAGTTCATTGGTGGTAGTTTCATCCCTGGTTTATCCTGTTATACCCAAATAGGTTTCGTTGACTAAATTCATGTAATCTACGTAAACTTAATATACTGTATATGTCAACTAAGTTCTTAGTTCACGTTCGTTACATGAATTTAGAATTTAGTTCATGTAACCTATTTGGGTGTAATTGGAAAAAAACAGGGGTGAAACTATAGCAAAAGTGAAATTAGTTTTAATTGAAAACAACTAAACATTTCAAAATCAATTCTACACCTTTAGAATCAATTTTGTCTCAGACAGTGGAACCAAACCAAGCTAAATCATTTTTACGTTTAATCACTTCGATTTTTTCAAACTTATTAGTGCTGTCAACTTGTTAGTGTCTGTGTTGGTGCTTCGTAGTGGATAACAATCTATGGCTTATGTTGTTTGAATTTGAACTGTTTTTGGATGAGAAGTAGTAGAGAATACTGATTGAATTTGAGATTCATTAAATGTAGGGTGGAATTAGAAAGTGGATGCTGTAGTTTAAGAAATTTGATTGAACTGTTTGTGAAATATGAACTTGAAAGAGAAAGTAAGATTATTCATCTATGTTTTGGTTTGATCTAGAATTCTTGATAGTGTGCCTTGGACCAAGTTTATGGGATGTAATTTATTTGTTTCAGAAAGGGAAGGAACTATTGGGCAGAATTTATTTGTTTGGGCAGAATTGATAAACGATTACAAGAATATCCACTCCAAGAATTTGAGAGCTTGGTCTCTCCCTTTCCAATAACCACTCAGAAATTTCCTGCCCTCCTTTCTCTAATTCCCTACTTTTATTTGCTCCATAACTGCTGTACAGCAGCAGTTACTGCCTAATTTACAATTTAAATTGACACTAACTGCCTAAATAAAAAATAACTGCATTATAAATTCAGTTCCCATTTAAAATTCTAACTCTTGACCCTCCTCTTATAATATTTAGTTATAAGAGGCCTAACAATACTCCCTCCCAAAAGAGTCACCTTGTCCTCAAGGTGAAAAGAAGGGAATTGCTCCATAATAGTCTCAACAGGTTCCCATGTTGCTTCAAAATCTGGTAGGTCCTTCCACTGAATCAAGACTTCTGCTATGCCACTGGGAGCGTTACGGACATCTTGTACAGCAGCTGGTGTAACTTGCAATTCTAGTTCCTTTGACAACATAGGTGGCAAAGGTTGAGGGGTAGCTGAAGAAGAGATGGCTTTCTTAAGTAGGGAAACATGAAACACTGGATGTATCTTACTCTCTGGTGGAAGAGCTAACTCAAATGCAACTGCTCCAATCTGTTTTGAAATCTGATATGGTCCATAAAAACAAGGACTTAATTTCTCATTTCTCTTCTTAGCCATAGATCGCAATCTGTAGGGCTGTAATTTCAAATAAACCCAATCTCCAACCCCTAGTGAAATAGGACGCCTAGACTGATCAACGTACTTTTTCATCTGATTCTGAGCTGTGACCAAATTGTTTTTTAGATCATGCAACATTTGGTCCCTATCTTGTGTCATGATGTTAACTTCTTCAACAACCGAAGGAATAGTAGTCCCTTTTAGGAGATGAGGTGGGTCTCGACCATATAGTGCCTTAAAGGGGGTTAATTTTAGAGAGCTGTGATAATTGGTATTAAACCAAAATTCTGCCCAACTTAGCCACTTTGGCCATTGTTTGGGCTTAGTGCCTGTGAGGCATCTTAAGTATGTTTCCAAACACCTATTGACTACTTCGGTTTGTCCATCTGTTTGAGGATGGTAAGCAGAGCTAAATTTGAGTTTCGTACCCATCATTTTGAACAACTCCGACCAAAAATGACTTAGGAAAATCTTATCTCTGTCAGACACAATAGTAGAGGGGAAACCATGTAACTTTACTACCTCTTGAAGGAAAACTTCAACAACATCTTTTGCAGTAAAAGGATGGCTAAGTGCTAGAAAATGAACATATTTAGTCAATTTGTCCACCACTACGAGAATGACATTTTTACCTTGAACCTTTGGTAATCCTTCAATAAAATCCATAGATATATTAGCCCAAACCTGATTGGGTATAGGTAGTGGTTGAAGAAGGTCTGCAGGAGACAAAGCTTGATATTTGTTCAGTTGACACACCTCACAACTGGCCACATGCTGCTGGATATCTTTTCTCATGCCCTCCCAATACACAACCTCAGAAATTCTTTTATAGGTTCTAAAAAAACCAAAATGTCCCCCCACTGCTGAGTTGTGAAATTCTTGTAGCAAAATGGGAATCCTTGAAGATCCTTTTGGTAGCACCAATCTCCCCTTATAGAGCAATTTTTTATTTTGAATTGTATAGCCTGGATGAGCATTATGATCTTGGATTAGATCATGTATTAAATTTTGTAACTTAGAATCTCGATAAGTTTCGGACTCCCAATCTTCCACCTCTTCAAAGTGAACTGAAGACAAAGCTGCAAATGTCATCTTTCTAGAAAGTGCATCAGCCACACCATTTTCTTTTCCAGGCCTATAATGGATTTCAAAGTCTAGTCCCATGAGTTTTGCTGTCCACCTGAAATATTCTTCACCCAACACTCGCTGTTCTGTTAGAAATTTTAGGCTTTTCTGATCGGTGATGATGATGAAATGCCTTCCTAACAGGTAATGTCGCCACTTTTGAACAGCCATCACAATAGCCATCAACTCTCTTTCATAAACTGACTTAGATTGTGCTCTGTCTGATAATGTTTGGCTAAGAAAAGCCACTGGTCTCCCTTCCTGCAATAAAACTGCACCCAAGCCCTTGTTAGATGCATCAGTTTCTATGGTAAAGGTTTTAGAGAAATCTGGAACAGTGAGTGTTGGCAATGCTGCCACCAATCTCTTGAGTTGTTCCAAGGCAGCTTGGGCTTCACTATTCCATTGGAAGTTGTCTTTCTTCAAAAGTTGGGTCAAGGGCCTAGCAATCTTTCCATAATCTCTAACAAATCTTCGATAATACTCTGTCAGCCCCAAAAATCCTCTTAAGGCCTTGATGTCCTTGGGTGTTGGCCAATCTAACATAGCTTCAATCTTTTTTGGATCTGCTGCAACTACACCTGCGGAGATGATATGACCCAAATACTCTAATTGAGTCTGCCCAAAAGTGCATTTTTTCTTGTTGGCAAATAATTGATGCTCTTTCAACAAAGCTAGGACAGCCCTTAAATGCCTTTGGTGTGCCTGTTCATCTGTACTATAAACCAAGATGTCATCGAAGAAAACCAACACAAACTTTCTCAAGTACGGCCTTAACACTTCATTCATAAGGGATTGAAAAGTTGAAGGGGCATTCGTAAGTCCAAAAGGCATGACAATAAACTCATAATGCCCTTCATGAGTTCTAAAAGCTGTTTTTCGAATATCTGCTTCCCGCATTCTAATTTGATGATACCCTGATTTCAGGTCCAATTTTGAAAAGATCGCTGCGCCTCCCAATTCATCAAGTAGCTCGTCAATAATAGGAATAGGGAACTTATCTGGTATGGTTATCTTATTCAAAGCCCTGTAATCTACACAAAAGCGCCACTCGCCATCTTTTTTTTTCACTAAAATGATTGGGCTAGAATAGGGGCTAACACTTGGTCTAATTATACCAGAATTCAACATATCATCTACTAATCTTTCTATTTCATTTTTCTGATAGTGAGGGTACCTATAAGGCCGTATATTGGGAATATTGGCACCTTCCTTCAAGATAATAGCATGGTCTTGCCTTCTAGTAGGGGGTAACCCTTGAGGTTCTTGAAAAACATCACCATATTCTTCTAAAATAGCCGCTGTCCATTCTGGATTTTCATCTGTAACTGCAGTTTCGGTTTGTAGTTGATGGTATTCCACTAAGAATCCTTGGCCTTGATCATTTAACGCTTTCAAAAGGGACTTTAGAGATGCTACAGCTCTAGTTAAATCAGGGTCCCCTTTCAAAGTATGATAACCATTTCCACTAGGAATTCTAAGTGTTAACTCACGGAAATTGGCTCTAATTTCTCCCAGACCAGCCAACCATTCCATCCCCAACACTACATCCACTCCTCCAAGATCAAAGACATAAAAATCTTGTTGCACTTTGAGTCCTTGCATCACCAATTCTAATTGAGGACACACTCCTCCACAATCAAGTTTTCTCCCATCTCCTACTTCCACTGTGTATATGGAGGTTGCAAACATTTGCAAATTATGTTCCTTCACAAAAGTGGCTGAAATGAAATTATGTGAAGCTCCACGATCTACAAGGACCATAACATGTTCCTCACCAATCCTTCCCCATAACTTAATGGTTTTCTTCGAAGTGAGACCAACAATGCTACACATAGACAATTTGAGGTCTTTCAATTCTCCCTCCACTTCCACTAGATCCGGTTCCTGCAATTCACATTTCTCATCTTCCTCACCCAAAACCATCACGTGCAACTGTTTGTTAACACACACATGGCCTGGACTAAACCTCTCATCGCAGCGAAAACATAATCCCTTCCGTGATTTCTCTTGCATTTCAGCCTCGGTTAACCTTCTGAATCCTCTGCCTCTAAAAGTTCCAGGAGGCTTTGCAACACTTCCTTCCCCTGAAGAACTTCCAACTCCGGACATTGTAGTTTGTGTTTGTTGCTTTACCCCGGGTTCCCATGTCATCGTTCTAGTATTATTGTAAGTTCTCATTGGTTTACCCCCAGAATTCACAGAATTGCTACCCTTGGTGACTAAATTGTTCTTCTCATCAACTCTTTGAGCAAAGTCCATTAATTCTGCAAAAGTCTCCACTGGATGTAATTTTAATTTTGCTCTTATCACTTCCTTAAGTCCATTCAAAAAGATTCCTTTCAAATATGCGGGTTCTGCACATTTGAGTGGGCTTGCATACAATTCAAACTTTTCTCGATACTCTTCTACTGACCCTGTTTGTTTGAGACTTAGTAACAATTCAAAAGGGCTTTCAACCATAGATGGTTGGAAATGCTTAATCACAGCAGCACGAAAATCGTCCCAAGTAGGATGTTGAGCAGAAAATTCCCACCATTGGTACCATGTCAAAGCCTTTCCCTCCATAGCCACCATTACCGCTTGCAACTTTTCTGCCCCAGACATTCCTTTCAGATCAAAGTATCTCTCCACCCTAGTCGTCCATCCATACGCATCTTCACCATCAAAGACGGGTATTTCTAATTTCCTCCATCTTTCGACCCTATTTCGCGAGTCTAGGGAATTTTCTGGCCTCTCTCCATACAACACAGCCCGACTCCCATCGCTGGAATCATCTTCCTGTCTCGCGTGAATTAGCCTGACAGCATCAGCCAAGGCATTCAATTGGCGCCTGGTTTCCAACCGCTCCACCCTCTCTTGTTCCATATGTTTTTCCCATGTTTCACTCAAAGCCAACAACCCTTCAAACCCTCGTTCCAGAACTTCCATACGTGCTTCCATACTGCGTGCTTCCATATTGCGCGTAAATACCATTAATTTCTCCTGGATTTTTGTTGCTCTGATACCAGTGTTGGAACTGGTTAGCACTTAATTGAAATTGGGGAACTGAATTCTTTATTGAATTTAAACAGAATGCGAGTTTACAATTCTGTTTGGGCAGAATTGATAAACAATTACAAGAATATCCACTCCAAGAATTTGAGAGCTTGGTCTCTCCCTTTCCAATAACCACTCAGAAATTTTCTACCCTCCTTTCTCTAATTCCCTACTTTTATTTGTTCCATAACTGCTGTACAGCAGCAGTTACTGCCTAATTTACAATTTAAATTGACACTAACTGCCTAAATAAAAAATAACTGCATTATAAATTCAGTTCCCATTTAAAATTCTAACTCTTGATCCTCCTCTTATAATATTTAGTTATAAGAGGCCTAACACAGTGGCATTGATTTTGTTGAAGGTCTAAATGGTACTTTTTGCCAAAACTACAATGGTACACAGTGAGTTCTCCGAACTCACCACTAATCTGAACATGCACACAATAGGCTAAGAAGGATCTTGTTCAAATATATAAAAACTAACATTAAGTTATTGTTAGACTTGTGGCTGTGGTCCAGGAACCTAACAGTTATTAACTAGAGATAGAACATATGTTCTATGTGTGTATGTCGTTTGCTTAAAGAGAAGGGTATATGTGTGTATCTCTTTCCACTTCTTGTTTTAATCTCCACTTGCACTGTGTATGTGTCTTGATTTTAACACCATTTGCAAGTTTAATCGTATGATGATTAAGAATTTGATTCAGCCTGCCTTGCTTGTTATCCATATATACAAGGATGTCTTTTAAAGAGAAAAACTGAACTTTGTTGTCTGCCTTTGTGGTTTGTTTTCATTTTCTTATTGGCTTGATTTTGTTACCCTTTTCTCTTTGCAATTAGAAAAAGAAAAAGCAAACAAAGGAGGAGGATCAGCTGGGGAAGTGAAAGACCATCCAAATTCAAAACAGCAGAAACCAAAACCCACAAAAGCTGAAAGACGTGCACTTCAAGAAGCTCAACGAGCTGCAAAGGCTGCTGCAAAAGGTGTGTATTAGCACTCTCATATTTAATTGGAAGTGTTAGTAGGTCTGTCTGTGACTCTGTGTATCTAGAGTAGAGATCATCTCCATTTCTTAAAAGAAATTGACATCTTCGTTACTATGGTTTTGGTGTATAAATGTTTAACTGTTGCCAACAATTTTGGAAATGCATGTCTTTATATTGTTTATACACTTAATAATTTATGCCTATTCATACCTAGTTCTTTGTCACAACTACTCTTAAGTGTTCATGGACTCGAATGTTGTGTTTTTTGTGATGTTAAACAAACCTATAATTTAAATGTTATGAGTTGTTTCATAGGCCACTTTTCTACATAACTCACTATGAATAATAATTTAGATTTTGATAAAATGTGTCACTAGGTGAAGGAAATAAGGCATCTGGACCTACTACATCAGTGAATGCAAAACCAGCTAAAGCAGTAAAACCTGCACAGAAAGTTGATAATACAGCAGTTGCAGCCTCTGAGAAGAAGGGGGGTGATTGTCCACCTGAAAAGGATAGAAAGAAAGATGCCCCTCAACCACGCATGCAGTATGATGACCAGAGCCGAGTGGAGAAAGCTAAACGTCGTTCTGTGGTGAAACATACTGAGGCTAGGAACAGAGTTGAGTTGTTCAGGCATTTGCCACAATATGAACATGGGAGTCAGCTTCCAGATCTCGAGGCAAAGTTTTTTGATCTTTATCCTGTGCATCCTGCTGTTTATAAGGTACTATGTTATCCTGTCATTTAAGTCAATGCAATTATATACATTTGTTGTTTGATTTCTAGCTGACATGTATGGTTCATTGATAGTTAATCAAAATTTAAGCCATTGCTCAATGGTAGAGGCACAATCCTTCCTAATAGTATACACTATCTGCTATATATGAAGTTATGTTGAATGATATTCAAATAAAAACTTATTGTATTTAGCATCCTATATTTTCAAAAAGATACCCCAGCATGAGCCAAATTGCAAAAAATTTGCAATTAAAACTTATTCATGATGTTCTGGTGAATAGGACACTGATTAGGAGTTAAGACCGAGTTCAATACATTTAATGAACTAGAACATTTTAAATATGCTTTCTCAAATCCTAATGATCTTCATTGTTGATGTCAGGTGGGTTTGCAGTACCTATCTGGAGATATATCTGGGGGCAATGACCGTTGTATTGCAATGCTTCAAGCATTTCAAGAGGCTATCAAAGACTACAAGGTTCCACCTGAGAAGAGTCTTGGGAGAGATTTGACAGCAAAAATTAGTAGTTATGTATCATTTCTCATTGAGTGTCGACCTCTGTCAATCAGCATGGGAAATGCAATTCGATTTGTCAAGAGTCAGATAGCCAAGCTACCTTTAACCTTGTCCGAGTCAGAAGCAAAAACTTCTCTCCAGTCAGATATTGAGCGTTTTATAAGTGAGAAGATCATACTTGCCAACAAGGTGATAGTCAACCACTCCGTCACCAAAATAAGAGATGGGGATGTTCTTCTAACTTACGGGTCGTCATTGGCAGTTGAAATGATTCTTTTGCATGCACACGAATTGGGAAAACAGTTTCGTGTTGTGATTGTTGACTCTCGTCCAAAGCTTAGAGGACAACATTTACTCCGCAGGCTTGTGGAGAAAGGTCTTAACTGTACTTACACTCATATAAATGCTGTTTCCTATATAATGCATGAAGTTACTCGAGTTTTTCTTGGTGCTGCATCAATACTGTCTAACGGAACAGTATATTCGAGAGTGGGGACCGCAAGTGTTGCAATGGTTGCTCATGCTTCCCGTGTACCAGTCATAGTATGTTGTGAGGCCTATAAATTTCATGAAAGGGTACAATTGGATTCAATTTGCTCCAATGAACTTGGTATGTATATTTAACAGTCATCGATGATGAGGTTTTTATTTACAGTATACCATTGGCCTCTTCCCTTGTGTCCGTAAGAATGATGTTTTTATGATGTTCTTACAGGTGATCCAGATGTCATTTCAAATGTTCCGGGTAGAGAGGATGTCAAATACTTGGATGGTTGGGCCAATATTGAAAATCTGCAACTTCTAAATCTGATGTAAGCATATATCGATTAGAACACCACACCAAATTGTTATTTACCCACTCTAACCCTGTAGTTCTCTCTAAATTGATCGCAGTTATGATGCAATGCCTTCAGATTATGTTTCGATGATAGTCACCGATTATGGCATGGTAAGTTCAGAAGTTTTGAAGAGGAGTTATACATTTTCTGCTAAAACATGGCTATAGTGCATTTGAACCGGAAATCTCATAGTTTGCATATTATCTAGTTAGGCTTTGGATTGGTGTACTAAGTGCAAATTATGTCCAACTGTTGTTAGATGAATGATTTTGATGAGGATCAAGATACCAATTTAAACTGTAGAAAACCTTGAAGATTAAAATAAAACATGACATATTAACAGAAAAAATACAAAACATTATTTTAATAAATTCCATCCTTAAACTTATTTGCAAAAAGAAATTATTGAAAAGAAGCGAAAAGGGTTGTAGTATTTATTTGAGTAAAGGAAAAGAAACCATTCTTTTATAAACTTGTTAAGTGCTTGGGATAACCAAACTTTGTCGAGCCATTTATTTGAGTTTGGGTCTATCATTAATTAGTGTAGAGCATTTTATCCTCAGAACCAAACTTTGTGGTTCAATTTGTTAGGAGAGATGAACAAAATGTGGTCGTCCATTCCTTCCACACATCATGGCCTAGTCCCCCTGTTTTTGAGTATTTACCAAGCTGCATTCTTGACTCTATTTTAAGCTTTAATGCTATTAGGTTGTTTCAGTCAAATAAAAACAGAAAATTCTGATTGTTTGTCTTTGTGATATAATACTTTTTTTAAAATATTCTCAAAGGGTATTAAATTTAGATTATGTTGGTTGACACAACATCTTTTATACTCATATTTTTACTTTGGCAGGTTCCCCCCACAAGTGTGCCTGTAATTGTAAGAGAATATGGGAGAGAACAGGTCTGGATATAAATAATGCAAATACAAAGGCCTGGCAGGAATGGATTGTAAGAGAATATTGAAGAGAACATGTCTGATATAAGTTATGCAATGCAAATGCAAGGGCATGGTAGGAATAACTTATAAAATTGTTGTAACTCATATTTCTGTGTTGTTTTCCATATTGGAATTATAAGCCTCTTTGCTATTAAAATTTTGACATTTCTGTATTAAACTGTCCTAGCGAAGAGAGCATAAATTTTGTCTCTCCAGGCAGAGTTAGCTATGCATTCTCATTCATAATAATTATTTTTTCTCTTCTATTCTTCAAGTTTTGAATAATGTCTCTCACAATTTTAGCTTGGCAAGTTTTAGTTATACTTAGCTTTATCTTTGGTTATTGCATTGTAATTATGTAAACAATCACATTAAGTTCTGGTGAAGTTATCCCCGAAATTTACCAATTTTTATAATTGCAGTAATATAAAAAACAAGGGTTGCTTGAAAAAATTTAAATAGATCTAACCACTGAATATTGCCATGGTATGATTAATTAATTAGGATGCTTTGTTTCCATTTTATGCTTTATTTTGCTTGTGAAGAATGCATACGTGCTAGGGGCCTTTTTATTTTTTTTTACGGTAAATATCGATTTCATTCATAATACATAGATACTAAGTAAAAGATAAACTCCAACCAAAATCTAGGGTTTTTCATTCTTTGTTTTGCTTGTGGGAGATGCAATCTTGCAAGGTACCTCATTATTTATTTATTTCATAATCTTTGATGAAGTAAACAAGTACATCACAAGGTTCAAGCTTGTGCATCTTCAATAAATGAAAATCTGTATTTTTATTTTTGGCAAATTAACCTTGATTAGACTTGTGTGTTCAAATTATCATTCAACATCCAAACAAGCATAGCATGATGTGACAAGTTGTATACATAATATACCATAATTCTTTTTATAAATACACGAGCTACTATTATTGAATTAAAAAAAATAGCGTATATTGATCCAGGTACTTGGAACCCTAGAGATGAATCCATGGTATCTCTCGATCCCATTGAATTTCATCTCGAAGAGGAACCTTATCAAACTCGTCTTGATTCTTATCAAAAAAGGATAGGATTATCAGAGGCTGTTCAAACAGGCACAAGTCAAATAAACGGTATTTCTGTAGCAATTGCTATTATGGATTTTCAGTTTATGGGGGGTAGTATGGGATCCGTAGTGGGTGAGAAAATCACTCAGTTGATCGAATATGCTACCAATCAACTTTTACCCTTTATTATAGTATGTGCGTCTGGAGGTGTGCGTATGCAAGAAGGAAGTTTGAGCTTAATGCAAATGGCTAAAATTTCTTCTGCTTTATATAATTATCAAATCAATAAAAAGTTATTCTATATAGCGCTACTTACATCTCCTACTACTGGTGGGGTCATAGCTAGTTTTGGCATATTGGGGGATATCATTATTGCCGAACCAAATGTTTACATTGCATTTGCGGGCAAAAGGGTAATTGAACAAATGTTGAATACGGAAGTTCCCAAAGGTTCACAATCGGCTGAATTTTTATTCGAAAAGGGCTTATTTCATATTCATGAAAATAATCGCGTTTCAGTTAGGTTCCAGTCGCTATAGTTGCTAAAAGCTTGTTTGAATATAGAACAATTGTTTACACTCAATTCTTATTCTATTTACTGTTTTTTGCATTTCAAAATTTTGTAACCAAAATTGATTTTTTTGTTTTGTATATAAAAAATAACTTGGTACATAATTGATACCACTTTCAAGGTACCGGACTCAACCTTCTAAATGATAATAAACACAACATTTTAATGTTTTAAATTGTAAGAGTTAGTCAATTTAGTTCCTTAAATATATGAACTAGCAAATTAATTTTTTAAATTAAAGAATACCAATCAATTTAGTTTCTCTATTAACATATTTCTTTAGTAAATAATCATCAAAACTAATAAAATGCATACATATTGACTTAAATAGTCTTTTGTTGTATCAAAGCAAGCATAGAACTTTTAAGATTGTGTAAACTTTTTTAAAAATGATTAAATTTTATTATTTTTTAATTTAAGAAACTAAAATGTTATTTCAAGGACAAAATTGAATCACTCTTACAATTTCAAAGACTAAACGTCTATTTATTCAAAAGATTAGTTTACCCTTTTCTAAAGTAGGGAAGAAAGACTCTATAAGAAACTTATATTTACAAATTTTCTGTCCTTCAAAACCATGGAATGAGTTATTTATAACACAAGGTGGACTCATGGACTTACTTTCTGGCCCTTATGTTACAATTCTATAATTGTTTTACAAAATATTCTCAAATAGTTATAGTTGATTTTTGTTGTAAGGGTCTCTTACCCTTCATTGGAGTAAGAAATCAATATTATAAAGTAAATGTCAACAACCAAAAAACACAATAGCCTTGTCTCAATAAATCAATCATCGGTGGAAGGGAAAACATTCAACTCTAAAAAGAAAATTAAACCTGTATATATGTTAAAAAGAAAATTAAACCTGTATATATGTTCAAGAGTTTGTTCATACAATCCATGCAACCTAAAGACCATACAACATACAAGTGTTCATGTTCTCAATTTTGAATCATATATAATCACTCACTCATTTCCTCTTGGAATATCACCTTTATTATAAGTTGGTGTAACTAGACCAAGAATAACAAAGCCACCTAAAGCAACAATCAAAATGCCTAAGATATTCACCACAAGTGCTTCGTTCGAATATCGCGATATGATGTTGTTGACTTGAAGGAATGTAGCTTTTTCTAAAAGACCAGTTGTAGCTGTAGCTATAGCCAATGCATAGATATAGATTCCAAAGAATACATGCCATGGCATTAGTGTAGCTCTACTGTTTCTTGAACCTCCTGGATACCAAAATGTAGCAAATCCAGCACCCCACTAACAAATATTGTAGAGAGAATTTAGATATATGGAATTCGAATTCGGAAGTTGAATTAAAATGAGTGAATAGCCAAACTGATCTTTCGGAAAAAAAGAGACCTATTTTGTCACTAAGAAACGACAAGTACTGATTTAATCCTCCTAAATTTCAAATGTTTGGTCGAATTAGTTGTGACAGAGACTGGGGTCTGTTTGTTGTAGATTAAATTAAAAGTGATTTTGATATAAATTATAAATAACTTAGAGATTATTTTCTGGAGATTTTTAGAAAATTGCAAGCTATTGTGTATAAAATTATAAAAAGTTATTTGTATTTCTCTGCTAATAAAAGTGATTTTTAAAAAAAGTTGAACACAAACATAACCAAAGATCCATTTGTAAAAAGTGATTACGGTATTTAATCATTTAGAGATTATTTTTTAGAAATGTTTAAGAAAAACATAAGTTGTTTTGTGTTTGTTTGTTGTAATGAAAATCACTGTTGTTTTAAAAAAATCTACTAAAAAATGATTTTTTTTTTTTTTTGAGAAGCTACTAAAAACAGCTTCTCATTTGAAGCAGTTTTTAAATTATTTTCAAATACTCTGTTTTTTTTTTAAAAAAAACTGTAACAAACAAATGAAAACTATCAAAAGTGACTATTTTTTTTATAGACAAAAAAGTGATTTTCACCCCAAACAATCTTTAAGCAAATGCACTCTTAAAATGTCCAAAAAAATATCCTGAACAGAACTAATTTGACTGATGTTTGAGGACTAAAATGACATTTTTCATTTCTCACGACCCAAATAGGTCTCTGTTTTTTCTCTTGGACCAATTTGGCCTTGTTAGAATTTACTCCCATAAAATGTGACTAGAACAATGAAGATACCTGGATGGAGAATAGGACGAGGCATGCAATGCCTAACCATGAATGAAGGCTGTAGAAATTGTCAATGCCCTTGTCATTGTGAAACTTCCAAGCAGCCCAAAGACCAATTAAGCTCAAAATGAGAGCAAGAAACTGAAATGCCAGATGAACTGATTTTTTGAAGTTTTTAGTTCCAGATAATGTCTTATATGCAAGCATCCCTGCACGTTTCCATAACAAACCGATGAAGGAGTTAGTACAAACACCACAACGATACTCACAAACCAATCAAGGGATCATAAAAAGAAACATTATATGCAATCTAAGAAAACAAATAAAAAATAAAAAAACAGTGAAAACAACTATTTTCACTCTTTTCGGTAAAAACATTTGAAAAGAGGAAATAGATTGAAAACAAGGTGGTAACTTTGTAACTCCAAGAAATGAAACGTAAAACTTCTTTTGAAGCCGAAAAGGCTCTCTAAAACTTCTTTTGGCCAATGAATTATTAAGATCAATTCATGAACTACTTCTCAGATTTTTGCATAAAATGTAGGTGATGGAGTAAGGGACTTTCTTTAGTTTTAAAAGTGTAGTCCCAATGTTGTCAAATAGCAGCTATAGTGGTTCTATAATGCTATATCATGACAAAATTTGAACAAATCACTATTTTATGCCATTCGACATTTAGTATAAAGTGTTCATAGCGGTGCTTTAGAGTATCAAAATTTGAATAAATTACTATTTTTCCGCAATTTGACATTTAGTACAAAATGTTGCCAAATAGAGGCTATATGTGCTTTAACACTGTAGTGTAGCAGAATTTAAATAAACAACTATTTTCTGTAATCTGCGATTGACAACACTAGGTAGTCTACTATTATGGTATACACTTACTCAATTTACAAAAGACGAGACATATAAATAGAGATAAAAGTTACAAAATCTTATTCAAACTTAATGCAATTAGACAACATAGAACAATTTTACATAAACTTTGACCTCGTGAATTTAATGAGAAAGGTTAGCAAGTCTAAACTCTAAAGAACCAAAAAAGGCATCATCATCAAAATGCAAAACAAAATTATGGAATTGACCAGAGGAAACATTGTGAATCAACAATTAAGAACACTATAAGTCAAATTCCAATTCAGATTTCTCATAGTATTGGTTACATTACAAAAAGTTACAAGAACAAACCCTCGAAAAAATCATTTCTCTTTTGTATCATCTATTAACAATTCCAATTTGTTGACCAACCATACTTCACCTTATATCACATAGTTATTGAGATCTAAAAATCCCTTCATAGCAATATCACCATAAAATGTTTCAAAGAGGCGCTGATAAGAACATTCTCTGAAAATTAAAAGAACAATTACCTTCACCGTTGATTAGAACAAGCCCAATCACCATTAACACCGGATGAACCTACATAGAATAAAAGTGTTCAAAATTCGAAACATTTTTTCACATCAAGCTCGAAATACAAAATTTAAAAATATCCAACAAAAAAAAAACAAAAACTTGAGCCAAAATACACATAAAAGAGATCTACAATACCAAGTGCATTCGTGTAAACCCTAGATAAATGTCATTTAGAATGAAAGTGATACTGTTATCATTTCTAATGTGAATTTTTAAACCTAATGCCCAAACCACTTTTTATTGCTTACAAGACAAAAAATAAGGCCGCCTCCAACCAAAATCAACTTTGTTCTTTGGTAATCAAGCATCTATGTTTTCACCAAATCAATTTTTATATAATATATTTTGCCTCAAAATTAACACTTTAAAACATGAGAGACTAAATCCTAAACAATAAAAATAAAATAGTAAGCAGATGTTTAAGATTGTTGAGTTGCGCCGAGTTACAATGTACCTCTATAATTTTGAAAAAGCTACACTTTGAAGCTTCAATAAAATCATAGTGCAACCGTGACCTCACCAAACACACTATGAATCCAAACACGCACTTGCTTGAAACTCAAAATTACAATAAAACAGAATAACTATGCCTAAGAATCAATTTTGACATTATAAATCAAAGTGTGTATGTTTGATATCAAGATAGCCTTGCTAGAATCAGTGTGAGCTAACATGATTTTACAAAAGCTACGTGTATGTTTGATATCACAGTGGGTTTATGAGAATCACATCGAACCACTGCAATTTTACAAAAGCTAAAACTTGTAGTTTTTGTAAAATTGCGGAGGCTCACCATCATACATAACATACAAGTAGCTTTTGTAAAATCACGCCGGCTCATGGTGATTTTGACAAATTCACCTTAACACAAAAAATGCACAAAGAAACACCAAGTTTATGTTTGGTTTTGCAGCAGGATGTGATTTTGTCAATCTCATAGTGAAACCAAATATAGGCCAAAACAAATAACTTCATAACCAAACAGTCAAAGCTACAATAAATGTCAAAATCAACACTATCCCTACAATCCTAAACCTCCAAATTCTCACATTTCGAATTCCAACAACAACAAAAAAACAGAAAATTAAGAAAAGAACACAAACCCATTACTCCAAAACAAATAATATTAATGAATCAATAAAAAAATCGACGACCCAAATTAAAAATAAAAATAAAAAAAGGAGCTTGATTACATTGAAGATGAGATCTTTGTTATCGGAAACAAGAGCGAGTCCTCCTCTGAAATGAAGAGCCCATGTTAGGAGGAGAAGAGTGACTACGACGCCAATTGCTCTAATGGTTGCGAAGATCGGGAACTTGACAAGCGGTGGAGTTGCCATTCTAGAGAGAGAAAGTGATGATGGTAGAGAGAGAAAGAGAGAATGGAAGTAAAAGGAAAAGAAATTGTGAAAGCATATAATGAATCGTAAGGGGAAGAAAAGGGAGAGATCAAATCGAACAAGTTCAGTTGCTTCTTCTCACTCTAAGGGGAAGGAATTACCTTCCTTTCTTTTCATTTCATTCCTTTATTCATATTCAATATTCAACTATCTATCCATTTTTTAATAAATAAAAAAATAAAAGAAAAGACTTAATTGCAACTTTGATTCCCTATTTTAGTTGAATCACGAAAATAGTTTCTCTATTTTATTTCTTTTTAGTTTTGGTCTCTCAAATAGAATTTTAGTTCAAAATTTGATAAAATTTTATTTTTTAAAGCCGTACTACACCATTTATGATCATATATTTCAGTATTTCAGGTACAATTGTTATAAATGAGATCTTGAGGCATCGTGTGACTTAAATAAATGCAAAACAAAATGAAATTTCATGAAGTTTTGGACCAAAATTCTACTTGAGGGACCAAAATTGGGGAGAAACAAAATCAGGAGACTACTTTCATGATTCAACAAAAATAGAAGGACCAAAACTACAATTAAGTCGAAAGAAAAATTCACCACGTTAATAAACTTTAAACAAAATATTTTTTGTTTTAGTCAAAATTTTTTTTGCCTTAATCATAGTTTAGTCCCCTTATTTGAATACTTTATGAATTTTAGTTGCTCTTTTTTTAAATCAACAGTTTTAGTACCATAATTTTATTAATTTTTGAAATTAAACTCATATTTTTCCCTTACATTTATGTGATAGAGTTTAAGATGATGTGGTATATAAATTACTTTTATAAAATAAATAAGATGTGGTATATAAATTACTTTTATAAAATAAATAATATTTAAATATTAATATTATCTGAAAGAGTATTTAAATATTATTGTGATTAATAGAGTAAAATTATCTATCTGACGACAGTCTAATTTCAATTTACGTTTTTTATTAGTGGTAAACAATCCAACACTTGATAATTGTATAATGATAGAAAAAATCGATGTCGAACAATCAAAAAGCAATGCTGCTTTTCGATCAAAAAGTTTTAAATTGTGTATATTTAAAATATACATAATTTTAATTTTAGTCCCTCTAAATTTGTTTGGCATGTGTGACATGACATTCGTCAGTTGATGTAGCATGCCAATACATAAATTTGACAAATAATTTGTAAATTACATTAATATATTAGGGTATATATTAGGGTTGAATTAATATTTTTCTAAAATAGTGACATTTTGTCTCATCCATCAATTTGTCACGTATTTATAATATACTATAAGAATTCTCAACTATATCAAAAATACAATTTTGTCCTTTATAAATTTAACTTTTGCAAAAATTTTAGGGTCACAATTGTAATTTACTCTAGCTTTTTGTACATAACCAACTTCTTTAAATTTTTGTCATTTTGAAATTTTTCTGGTTTACACACTGCAACACAAAGAAGAAAATCAATAATATTCACGGAGAAGAAAATTAGAGAGATTCAAGAAGAAGAAAATTGCAAATGGAACATCATAAAGAAGGGGTTGCTACAATTTGTGATACAAGTTTGTTCAAGGTTTGTCACTTTCTCCTTTAAACTCATTCGTTTCTCCTTAGAACTGAAAAATATATATAATTAGTATAATACCTGTGCTATCACACGGGTGATGCGTCGTTTATATATTTTTATTTAATTAAGTATTTTTTATAATAAATAGAATAAAATCAATGAAGTTAATTACTGTAGTTGATAATTACCAAATTAATATATTAGTTGTACTTAAAATTATTAACATGACAAAAAAATAATTTATGATATGGTTGTAGTTGTGAAAGTTAAAATTTTATTAAGATTTATTAGTGATAGTATTGTAGTTGCTATGAAGCATACCAAATAATATTGATTTCTACAAAACAATTTTTCAAGCGAATGGACATACAAGCTAGAATTAAATCATTGTAATAATAGAATTTGAATGTCATTGATTAAGACATATAATAATAAATCATAGTTTACTAAAATATGTTTTACATACATGTAAAGACATCTCCATTAGAAATTTCATCCATATATTATCAATCGTTGTTGGTTGGATTTTGATGTTTAATTAGTAATGTATTATCAATTACTTGTGTTTAGTGTTTACAACAATACATGATTTGAGAATATATATATACCATGATTCTGAATTCGTGAGGCCAAACATAATTAGACATTAGAATTATAACATATAATAATAGTTTTTAACATAATTGATGTCATCATCTACTATGTAGCACATAATTCATTGTAGCTCCTATTCACAATTGATATTCTTGAATGGTTTTGATGATGATAGTTGGACAATTGCAATTGCGTCATTACTTGGAAACTTGGTCCATGGTTGGGCGAGAACGTGTACTTTCAGTCACACAAGAAGCTACATAAATGACTTAGTACCAGCTGTTGAGCTTACTGTAGTCCATAAAGATGATAACATTGAATAAGATGTAACATCTCCCGGGTGTTTTCCAAAAATTATTTCCAATGCAAAAATTCCAAAACTATACACATCACATTTTTCATTAACTTCCATTGTGTATGCCAATTCTATAACAATTCAAAAGAGGAATCATGTATATAAATAATAATGAAGTATATATGTTCCAAATTGATAATAAGGAAAGGGAATTAACCTGGAGCAGCATATTCAAAGGTTCCAGCAAATGTGGTCCAGTTGGTTGAATTAGGATTAAGAAGCTTAGCTGTCCCAAAGTCAGAGACATGAGCCACATATTCCAAATCCAACAAAACATTCTTGCTCGATATATCTCGATGAACAATTGGAGGTGAACAATCATGGTGCATGTAGCACAAAGCATTAGCTACATCTTTGATGACATTCATCCTCTTGCTATTAGAATTTGAAGTTGACTGTGTAGTAGTTTTATGTTGTTTGTTCTAGTCATGATTCAAAATTGTGCAAAATTACACTCATTGTTGTGCTCTTTGGTTTTCTTTGGCTTCAATATTCAAGTGATGGTGGTGACTCAACATTTTGTGAAAAGTTATTATGCTAAGTAAAGTAAAACATATTCAAGAAGAAAATTGATCCAAAAGGAATAATGGTTGGGAAATGGTTGTGTTATACTAAATATTTCCTCGGTCTATATAACCATTTGTTTGTCCTTATAATTCCAATTACAAAATAAAATGACAAGTACTTCCCTTTCAGTATTGGTAAGATAGAGATGTGAATGAGGCCTTTCATCATTATGTTTTGCTTTTGCAAAATTCTTGATTCATGGTTTAAAATTGGGCAGAAATGTACTCTAATTGTACTGTTATTTGGTTTCTTTTGCCTTCATGATACTGTTTGTTGCGCATATATGCTACCATTTTTAGGCTCTTCATGATTCTATTTTGTTTATTAAATTTGATAAACATCTTTATATACACAAGCATATACGAACTCTTTAAATTTGACCTTTAGTGGCAAGTTTGCTTTGAACCCAACAGGCCGACAAGGTGAATGAATCCAACTCGAATGAGCTTAAACCTAACCTATTGAGTTGAATCCTGATCCAAATAGGGGAGAACACAGTTCCCCCATTCTTCACTCTTTAGTAATTTTGAACTTTGTGATCTGTCTATTGATTTTGAACTATGCTTTTTCTATGTGCCAGGTTTGAATTTATCTTGTGAGTATGCTCATCAATTTTTAATTATGACGCTATGGTTCTAGTTTACGATGTGGTGCTTATTTCTAATCTCACATGAAGTTTAAAGTTTGTCAACTTCATTATGAATTCTTGAGCACGAAGAAAATGATGTATGTGGTGTAGCACTGAATAAACTTAGGGCAATCATACACATCGGAAAATAGTAGTTTCTCTCTTTGTTTATGCTTTTGTAGTCACTGCTTTAATTAAATATTTCAAAATGGTGCTTAAGTCTTTACGCAAATTACGGAGCCTTTTAATCTATATTCTCTTTTTCATTATCGGAATATTGCTCTTCATAAAAACCAATGTGTTAAGATATGTTCTTCCTTGTATATAATTCTGATTTTATTGTGATTGATATAGGATTGTGGTATCCATTATTCAGTTAATGGGCTCGCTGAGTTTTGACAAAAATTGACCGAAAATAAGCTTTGACAATCAAAGGGTTGCTGAGTGGGTCATTGTTGTTTGCAATCTCCTCCGTCATCCTCCGTGTCACCGTCTTCAACATCCTAAATCTCATACCATTCAACATCTAGCATCCATGGGGAAGAAAGGAAGAGGCAAAAAACCGCCAAAATCAGAAATAAGGTCTCAAAACCCTGTTACTTTGAGGGAAGAAGCCACTCGAAAAATAAAAACAAAGCCAATCACCAACACCAAGTCACATTTGAGAATTGAACACTTAAAAAAGCTTGCAGTGTGGGCCGCCACCGACCCTCACATACTGTCTTTGGGAGCCTTCTACGGGCAACATTTGGCCACTGTTTCAGAGGTCGCCAGAGTACATCCTAATCCTTTAATCATTTGTCAAAGGTTTGTGTTTTTACGTACAGTTTCTTTTTGCTCTTTTTATCTTTATTTAGTTTTTCTCTCGCGTGTTTCAATACCATTATTTGGTTTTAGTTGTCACTTTATGAAGCACCAAAAGAGACACTATAACATGCCGAGACCGGGAATGATTTGAAAAATTGAATGTAACATGTGTTGAAGTTGTGTTGGTGTGACAAATTTTTAATATGAAGTGTTGGTGCTATATACTTATTTGGCTTACTTACCATATGTTTAGAAGTGTTTGAATTATTATGGATGAGGTATTCCGTTCATTCATTTATTAACAATATCATTTGATAGAATCAAAGATCAGGTACATGATAGCTCGTTGGGTATCTATATTCTTACAATTCATGTGAGTCATATCTTAAATTAATAGCAAAACTGAACCTTATTGCCACAACTCTTTGTATTTATTATAGACACAAATCTCATCATGAATCCTGATTCATTTTGATGATTCTCAACTTGCCCATGAACTTTGTGTAGTTAAGGACGTTACTTGTATGAATGGTTTTAAAACTCCGACAAGTACAAGTACACCAACCTTGTTAGAAGGAAAGAAGCGGAGGAGAAATAGTAAAACGTCGAAGAAAGAAACTGAAACTCCAAGCATGTCTGCAAAGTTAGAAGTAACAAATACTCAGAGCACAGCGAGCAAAAGACGGAAAAAATCATGGATCAGTTTAAAAGAAATTGCTCAAAGCAAAGGCCATCATAACAGTGAAGTTGCTAATTTGACAATCCCACTTTTTTTATAATTAGGAAGATTTCTGTATTAAGTTATTTATTTTTAGATTGTGCCATAAGTGTATTTTTTTTTTTTTTTTATCTGCTAATTTCACTTTCAAGCAATTTTGTTGTTTTTGCTGTTGGATACTTTAAAGTTATTTTTTTTTTTGTACATCTTCAAACACTTTGTTTGATATGTTCTTCTAACACTAAAGTTAAAAACTTCTCACATTACTGATATGTTCCTTCGAACATTAAAGGTAAAAACTTTGATGCAGTTGTGTGCATGGCTGCTGTTGTATTTGAATGTTAGTGTAATGAGTTTGTGAATACATTCTACCTGCACATTCAACAAAGTAAAAATTTAATTCGACGAGGATCTATCATTTTGGCAGTCATAGTTTTAGTCTATGTAAACATTTTTTATTACAGACGCACGTGTTTTAATTTATTTTTTAAAATTATTATCGGTGTCAATTATTGATATATATGTTTGTGTTTGTGTTTATGTTCATACTTGATCATTTCTATTCATAAATAATTGATTTGGTCATTTATATCAAACAACAATCACATATGAACGGTTAAAAGAGTTATATAGAAAACACATTTCAATACATTAAATCAGTTTCTTATTGAAAGATATTTTTATATGCCAAATTTTTATAAGCCAAAAAATTACTAATTGTATTTGGCATGAAAATTATGCCAAAATTTTTTTTTGGTCAAATTTACTTATTGTCACTAATATATTATTATCAGTTATTAATATATCATGCTTAATTTCTAGTTATAAATAATTAATTTCGGCATTCACATCAAACAATAATCACATATGAATGGCTAAAGAAGCTATATAGAAAACACAGTTTTTGACGAAAAATACTATTATCTATGTTTAAATATTATTATTGCGATCTTTATCTTGTCTACTTTTTCTTTCTCTATTTTTATTTATCATTTTATCTAACAATTTATGACACTATAAAACAACCACAATATACTATTTGTGAAGGCAAACTCTTTTTTTTTATGTTTAATGTTTAATGTTTTTTAAGGTTTCAAACTGTCTGAATTGTTTGATAGCAGGGTAGGGTTTTGGAATTTGTTAACTATTAAATTTAGTTATTTTATTAATACTCATTAATGAAATACAATTCTAACTGCATTTTGAAATTCTATTTTATTCTAGTGATGTATTCTATGTATAATATTGAAAATACTCTTTAAATCAAATAAATATTTGAACTGTTCCCATCTTACACAACATTGATTAGAAAACTCATGATTAAAAGATGATGTTATTTTGTTTTATATTTTATGTGATGACTTATTATTTTAATTTAATGAAATTAATTGGATAAAATTAGAGTATCGTACCACTATATTTTTTTTTATAAGATATATATAGTTATATGAATTCAATTATGAGTAATATAACATTATAATGAGTAACATAAGTGCAGACATATCTATTTCAATTTATTTTTTTTTGAATT
>JBBPBS010000170.1:3670160-3690423 GCA_037974835.1 Cicer judaicum
ATTTTCAATTTTATATGTTTATCATAATTGTGTCGATTTAATTATACACTAAATGATATTGTGTGTCATGAGGTGTATTAAAATATTTATTCATTAACTGTAGTTTGTTAAAAACAATGTTCGTAATAGTATTCAAAACATTGTAATAATTCTTCACATGTTCAAATATAAGTGATATATATGAAAGGAATACTAAAAAAACAAAATAGAAATCTCTTAAAGTTCAAAAATCTTAAATAATAATAATAATAATTTTTTAAATAATAAAAACATTCGTTACACAAATGGCATGCGAAATGAAAATTCAATACAAAATAAACTAAATTCTATTATTACAATATTTTGGATCGAAAACATTTTCAAAAAATTATAAATTCAAATAATTATTTGACACAAAAGAAATTCGATATTTTGAATATGAATTTTCAAATTTAAATAATTATTTGACACAAAAGAAACTTTGAGCTACAAAAAGTTATAGGCAAACATAATTTCTAGATGTTTAAAACAAATAGTTTCTAGAAAAGTGAAGAATATCACTTATGATGGAAAATAAATGTTTGTCAATAATCTATAATCTATAGAATATATAATATTTGCAGTTTAAAATAAAAGTTTAGTAGATTTGCAATATAAAATATAAAATAATATGATAATATGCTACTATCCTTGTATAAGTGCCAGAAAGTATATCCTTTTTTAATTATCCTACAAGTTCATTAAGTTTGAGCTTAAATAAATCATTTTTCTTATAAAACAACTGTGACTTTGTATATCTCTAATTTTGGTAAGTTTTTTAATTTATTGCTTACATGATCTTCACAATTCTTGACTTTAGAGCTGTAAGATAATTTGTGATTAAGGAAAGGGAAGTAACTTGGAGTAGCATATCCAAAACGATGCAAGTGGATGAAAAAGCTTCTTTTTGAGGAGAGCATGTCTAGATGAATGGAGGAATGCAACAATAATATCAAAGTCGATGATTTGATGTGATCAACTATTTGTAACAAAAATCATCCTAACCAAGGTTATTCAAACGACATATTTCGTTGAAAAAGATGTCCTACATTGGATGAAGGGATGGACTCACACTTAAGAAAGATATTGTTGGTATATTAAGTGTGAGTAAAGAAATATTGTGGAAAAATCGATAATGGATACTATATTAAACATATTGTCTTAAAATGTGATGTTCAAGCCACGAATGTGATTGCTCTTAGTCCAATGTGATGATCCCCAACCCTCATGACCAACACAGATGAATAAAATGAGCACAAAGAACCCATCCACTTTTTATTAATCCTTAATGTAATTTGACAGGGCATTTAAAAGTTCATCAACAAATTTGAAACAACTCACAAACATAAAACAAGCAGCATTAAAAAAGTTTACAAATTATGAAACAAAGAATGTAAACAAACAAGATGTAGGAGGCACAAGTGAGAATGTCAACTAATCAGAAAACTTTTGGGACATTTTTAGATCCTTGGAAACTTGGTTCATGGTTGGGCGAGAACGTGGACTTTCAGTCACACAAGAAGCTACAATCCTTGTAATCAATACTAACTCATTAACAATTGGATTTAAAGGAGCAAGTAGTCGTTCATCAAACTTATCCATCAATGACTTAGTACCAGCTGTGGAGCTCACTGTAGTCCATAAAGATGATAACATTGAATAAGATATAACATCTCCCGGGTGTTTTCCTAAAAGTATTTCCAATGCAAAAATTCCAAAACTATACACATCACATTTTTCATTAACTTCCATTGTGTATGCCAATTCTGTAACAATTCAAAAGAGGAATCATGTATGTAATTAATAATGAAGTATATATGTTCCAAATTGATAATAAGGAAAGGGAATTAACCTGGAGCAGCATATCCAAAGGTTCCAGCGAATGTGGTCCAATTGGTTGAATTAGGATTAAGAAGCTTAGCTGTCCCAAAGTCAGAGACATGAGCCACATATTCCAAATCCAACAAAACATTTTTGCTCGATATATCTCGATGAACAATTGGAGGTGAACAATCATGGTGCATGTAGCACAAAGCATTAGCTACATCTTTGATGACATTCATCCTCTTGCTCCAATCAAATGCATTTGCTTGTTCGTCATCTTTCAAAATCTTATCCACACTACTTTTATCCAAAAACTCATAAACCAAAAATGAGAATCTAGAATGTGAACAAAACCCGTAGAGCTTGACAATGTTACGATGCCGAATTTCTATCAGAGTTTTGATCTCATTTGTGAAAGCTTTCATAGTAGACATTTCTTCATTTGGTACTGAATGCATTTTTTTGACAGCAACAACTTGACCTGTGGGTAGGTCTGCTTTGTAAACACTTCCATTCCCTCCAACTCCAATAAGATATTTGTCATCAAACTCTTCTGTGGCAGCAATAATGTTCTCATACACTATTTTTCCATCATAACCCCATATTGCAAATATGTTATGAGCATTTGTTTCTGAACCTTGATATTCTTTTCTGGTTGAATTTTTGCAACGATGATATGAGTATCCAAAAAATACCAATGTTAGTATTAGAATTCCAACTATAAGGGGTAAAACTAATAGTAAGACTTTGTTAATCTTATTATGAGATTTACTGCTTGTTGTTGTTGGGCAAGGCTCCAAGCCTGAGATATTACCACACAGGCCTTTATTATTTCTCAACATCTCAAATGTAGCATTGTTGAAAGCTTTCATGTTTGGAAGTGGACCCTCCAAATGATTAAATGATATATCAACTAATGATAAGCTAATCATCTGATCGAAATTGGAGGGAATATGGCCAGAGAGATTATTATGTGACAGATTCATTTTTTCTAAATATTTGAGCTTGCTAACTGAGGATGGTATTGTTCCATTCAAAGAATTTCCACTAAGATCAAGAATTTGAAGAACTTCGAATTGACCAAATTCAACTGGAATATTTCCTTCAAATTTATTTTGGCTTAAATTCAGGTTAAATAACCTTGGCAAACTTGCAAGTTGTTTTGTGATGAAGCCAGTTAAATTATTTGCTGCAAGCTCTAAGTTATTGAGTTGCTGCAGTGATGAAATTTGTGTAGGAACATTTCCTGAAAGACGGTTGTTACTCATCATAAGTTTGATCAACAAAGTCAAATTGCCTAACTTCTCTGGAATTTTTCCTGTAAGATGGTTTGAAGACAAGTCGAGTAACTGTAACTTGGTTGCCTCCCCTAGTTCTGGTGGTATGCCACCAGATAAGTTATTGTTGGAGATATCAAGGCTTGTGAGGTTGTAGCACTTTCCCCAATTGGGAGAAAGGTGGCCATAAAATTTATTTTCACTTAATCCCATGTAGTCCAAATTTGGATATACACCAAAATCGTTAGTTATATTTCCCGTAAATTGGTTTTGTTCAAGCCTAACTCTAATGAGACTAGAACAATTTTTCAAACTCATTGGAACTGGACCTGTGAAGTGATTATTTAATGCAGAAATTTTTTGCAACTTTCCACCAATGCAAATGTTGTGTGGCAACTGACCAATGAAATTATTATCAGCTAATTGCAAATTTTCCACGTTGGTAAGCATGTTCAATTCAGTCGGAATGATGCCACTTAGTCGATTTAATATCAAACTTATTTCTCTAAGCTTTGTCAAATTTTTTATAGTGGAAGGAATTGGTCCTGAGAATTGATTCTTAGATATGGAAATGGATTCTAAATTGACCAAGTTACCTATGGAAGATGGGATTGACCCAGAGAGTTGATTTTCAAATAAGTCAATGTATTTCAATTTGATTAAGTTGCCTATAGAAGATGGGATTGACCCAGAGAGTTTGTTATCTAACAATTGGATTGTCGTGAGAGAATAAAGTTTACCAACTTCATATGGAATTGAACCACTGAGTCTATTTGCATAAAGAAAAAGATACTTTAAATTGCTCAAGTTTCCAATTGTAGGTGGGATATTTCCAGAGAGAATGTTTGTTGACAAATCAAGTTGATACATATTTGTCATCATTCCGATTTCATGAGGAATGGAACCAGAAAGATTATTGGTTTGAAGCCACAACAACTTCAGGTTGACCAACTTCCCTATTTCTTCTGAAATGTGTCCAGAGAATTCGTTATTGTTGAGTCTTAGATACTCTAGATTTGTCAAGTTCCAAATTTCTAGAGGAATAAATCCAAAAATGTTATTGTCATTAAGGTTCAACTCTTTCAAATTGACCAACTCTCCAATCTCCCGAGGGATTTCAGAAATTTGATTTTGAGCCAAATTTAGATATGACAAGTTAACCAACTTTCCTATAGAAAATGGGATAGGTCCTGTGACATTGCAATTATAAAGAGAAAGGTATGTCAAATTTCTCAACTTGGAAAGTTGTTCGAGGATAAGATCGTTGACAGAAACACCACTATCACCAATATTTAAAGTCTCTAACTTATGGATCTTCACAATATCTTGGCCATTTATAGAACCATTAAAGTTATTTAGATCAACCGCCAAGTATTTCAAACTATGCAAATTCCAATTTTCTTTTGGAATGTTGCCAGAAAGACTGTTCTTTGCAAGATCTAAATGTGACAACAATGATAAGTTCTTAATAGAAATTGGAATAGTCCCTACTAGATTTACTCGTGCTACACTAAGCTTTCTCAAATTTTTTAATGCACCTATTTCTCGAGGAATGGAACTATTGAAAAGATTACCACCCAAATACAAAGTTTGAAGATTGGACAAATGTGTTATTTCATATGGAATTGTTCCTATGAAATCATTGGCGCTAAGATCAAGATGGGAGAGTTTGGACAAGACCCCAATATTGGGTGGAATACTTCCATTCAAGAAGTTGTGACTAATATTTAGAGTGAGGATGTTTGGAAGTAATGAGAAGTTGAGACTTTCAAGCGTACCTCTTAATCCTATGTTGTTGAGATTTACGTTGGAGACATGTTTGAACTCATCACACGTAATTCCCAACCAGTTGCATGAATTGTTGCCTGTCCATGAGGATAGCAAAGTTTGGTTTTGGTTGTCAAATGTTGTTTTCCAATTCAACAAAGCACTTGCTTCTATGTTTTGTATAGTTGAAGCACTAGATGACATAGTCAAGGCTATCGTGAAAGCAAAAAACATTACTAGCTTCATGGATTGAAGCATTGGAAAAATGAAAACCATGCTTTGTTTTATACAACTTGATAAAATTGTTGGATGCATAAGCGAAGATACTTTGTGTTTGTAATTTAGAGACTCATGTGTTGTGTAGTTTATGTAGTGTTGTAGAGTATTTTATAGGTAAGAAACAATCACTTCTACGGGAACAAGTCTTAATAATATTATTATAGAAACTTAACGATATGATTTGACATGTGCGATTGTAATAGTTAAATAAAATGTAAATTCTTTAGTACTCTAGTATTTGTTGGGTACCGTATCCACAAGGCAAAAATAGCCCAAACAACAAAATTTAAAAATAAAAAAAATTTCATTAAAACATTTGAATTGCTTAAAGTTTTAATTTCCCTATAATTTTCAATTACCCCATCTAAATACACTTAAGAATTTTGGACAGAGATACAAAAAATCCCTTATAAAAAATAAAATATTTAATTCATTATGACTTTCGCACTCTCCTAAACTTTTCAATAATATGTTTAACTAATTTTGCTATTTGCAACTACCTTTATCTTTATATGTAACATTTCTTTAATAAATACACAAAAATTAAGAAAAATATAAATCTATTGTAGTTTTCATTTGATATGAATTTTTTCAATTCTTAATTATGTAATCTTTAACTTTTATATATGTTGATCGAAAAGAAAAAAATTTATGTTAAAAGGAAAACCTTTATAACAAAGTGATGATATATCTATTATATATATTTAAAACAGACTCAGTTGCCTCTATTATATATATTTAAAACAGACTCCGCTGCTACCTCACATTTTCTTCCACATATGCAAATATTTGCCACCTCAGCTAAAAAGCTAACGTGTACATCTTCATAGAGAGTTTCTTCAGTTTTTAGTTTTTTTCATAAATTCTATATCATCCACTATTTTATACTATCTCATATTTAAATATTATTTCATAACGTCTACTCAAAAGTTTCTAAATTAATTTCATATTATTATTTCATAATGTCACATTATTATTTCATAACGTTTGTCCAACATCTTTTACATTAATTCTACATTATTTTAAAAAATTAATATGAAGTTTTATGTCAATAATATATATTCAATTTTATCGATCTAATTTATAAAAGATAAGTACCCAACAATAATATATATTTATCTTTATATCAATAATATATATTCAATTTTATCAATCTAATTTATTGAAGAGAAATATTTAATTTTATCAATCTAATTTATAGAAGAGAAGTACCCCAACAATAATATATATTTAGCTTTATATGAGTGTTATTATTGTGTCTTCGAGAGAAAATTGTTTTGACGTATATTATTCTACTTATTCAAAGAATCTCTACGATTAGTGGCTTTCAACCCAATTATTTTCAAAGAAGTAGATATAGTTGGAAAATTCTTATTATATATTATTATTATTATTATTACTATTGTTATTATTATTATTATTATTATTATTATTATTATTATTATTTAGTATCTAATATTATGTATAACTATTAATGTGTTATGAGTTATAAATTAAAGTATAATCAATATATAATTTTCTACATGCAAAACTAAAATAGAGGAATCAACCATTATTATCTGTTTTAATTGATCTCATCTACGACATGAAAATATATTGACTACTCAAAAGACAAAGAAAGTTGTCCATATTATATTTTTCTAAATATTTTGAAAATAAATTTAGATTTGAAGATAATTACATATATTAATATTTATTAAAATACTTTTAATATTTTTAACACTAAATATAATTTATGAATTTTGTTTGTAGAATGATAATCACTATAAATTTTTAATACTAAATATATGAATTAATTACTATTACGTTCTACAAAATATTTTATATATTCTCAAATGTGTATTTGTCAACTCATATATAATGACTACTCAAATAAACTCACTTGAAAAAATACTATACAAACAAAATAAATAAATTATATTATTTAAATAAAATATTTTACATATTCTCAAATGTGTGTTTTTCAACTCATATATAATAACTACTCAAATAAACTTACTTAAAGAAATACTATACAAATAAAATAAATAACATTTATATATTTATATATATACCGTGCAACACGGATGTTTATTTTATATGAAGTCCACAAAGTGGAGTCAAGAGGCCATTGATTTGCCCAATTAACCACATTTATTGCAACGACTCATGCAATTCTTCTGCAAGTCTATCGGGTGGAGTTAGCAAAGTCATATAATGAAAAGAACCATTTTATTGTCTATGGACGCGAGGACAAGAAATGAAACGTTGACAAAGACATTTTTATTAGGGGTAATTTAGTTTTGTTGGAATAATCGAATTGATATTGTTTAAAACAGTTACTAGTTAGATATAATTATTTGTTAATTAGTTATAATAATTGTCTTAACTTGGATCATTAAATAAAGTGCAATTATAATTTTATTTATTTATTTTTTAACTCATTCTTAGAAGTTTACAAATTATAAAACAAAGAATATAAATAAACAAAAATAAAAATTTACTTTAAAATAGTAGAAGTTATTTTAAATTTATTTGATATAAATTGAAAAAGTAATTTTAATATTTAATAATTTATATACTTATTTTTAGAGATTTTAATATAATGAGCTTATTTTTTTTAAAGATATCTCTCAAAATTGATTTATATAAGAAACTACTTAAAACAGTATTTTTTAAGCATTTTTTGAAATTTTATTTTCAAAAAATATTATAACAAAAAAAATTAAATGATTTTGGTCTTATAAAAAAAACTGTAACACATGGGTCCAATCAATTTTAGTTTCTCGTATAAATTTTCTTCAAAGTCCACAAAAGTGGAGTCAAGATTCCATTGATCTGGCAACTCATCAACCCATTATAACTCAAAATGTATTGCATCGACTCATGATGAAGTTTTTTTTTTTTTATAATTAAAAACGATATTTATTATTCAAAATGATAGATATTACTTCGAATAACAATATAATTTAAAAATGTTAAAAATCAAAAGGACAAATGGAAGAATAAACATCCAACATCCAACTTAATAACATTAAAAGCAAAAATACTTAAAAATTTGACAAAATTTACAAATATAACATAATTAAAGTGTTTGAAATAGTCATGTCTTTTGAGTTGCAACGTTGAAGATGCTAAAGTAATCAATTCAAATCGCACATATGAAAATTAATCTCTCAATTTAAAACCAAACGAACACCGTGTCTTTTATAGCGCTTATTAAATATAAGCGTTATGGAAAAAACAATGTTGTAGGGTCACATAGCACTTGCACGTAATGTTTATAAGGATTTTACAGCGCTTGATGACAAGCGCTGTAAAATGAAGCGCTCTCACATAATATTTTACAACGCTTTTGAAGCGCTTTAAAAACAAGCGCTGTAAAATATAACACTTTCACATAATTAAATGACTTATTATAGCGCTTTTTTTACAAGCGCTGTAAAAGCCTTGCGCTTTCACATAATTAAAGGACCTATTAGAGCGCTTATTCCACAAGCACTGTAAAATCATTCACTTTAAGTAAAAATCATTTACTTTAAATAAATAAAAACAAATTTACGAACCCTCATCTCCTCTACTCTGGGAACCCTCATCTCCTCAACATACTATCAGACTTGAACCTTGGTTTCCATTTTCCTATATATTGGTATAATGTTATCAGTAGCTTATTATTTGTGTAACTGCATTTATATAGGTCATATAATATGGACCGGAAATTGATGTCAGCCAATCGATTGTTAAAAGAGTATAAAAATGGAGTGAAGGAGTTTGTTGAGTTTGCAGTGAAGAATGCAAAAGATCCAAATAGAATCGTTTGTCCTTGTTTAAAATTTTGTTTTGGAAAATGTGTTAGAGAAGATGAATTGGAAGGACATTTAGTATGGAATGGAATTGATCAAAGTTATACATGTTGGATAATACATGGTGAGAAAAAAAAGGAAACATTAATTTTGAGAATGGTTCGACATATGCTTCAACTGATTTTGACACAGATACATATGAGCTGGACCGAGTTGAGGAGATTGCAAAAGCAGTTGAATAAGATCTTCAGGATTGTCCTAAAATGTTTGAGAGTTTGTTGAGTGATGCAGAGAAACCATTATATAATGGTTGTACTAAATTCACAAGATTGTCAGCGATATTAAAGTTGTACAACTTAAAAGCGAGTAATGGATGGTCTGATAAAAGCTTCACATAATTATTAACACTCTTAAAAGATATGTTGCCAGATGATAATGAACTTCCCAGTCGAACCTACGAGGCTAAACGGATTTTGTGTTCTATTGGTATGAGTTACGAAAGGATTCATGTGTGTCCTAACGATTGCATTTTATTTCGAAACAAATATGAATTACTAAAGGCGTGTCTGAAATGCAATGTCTCTCGATATAAGAAGAAATAATCTACTATAGCAAAAGTCATGTGATATTTTCCTATAATACCAAGATTTAGGCGCATGTATCGCAGTGAAGAAGATTCAAAACACTTGACATGACATGCAAATGAAAGAATTAGAGATGGAAAGTTTCGACACTCTACAAATTCTCCACAATGGGCAAAAATTGACCACGAGTATCCTGAATTCGGGATAGAGTCAGGAAATCTACGACTTGCACTTTCTACTGATGGAATGAATCCACATGGTCTTCAAAGCATCTCACACAACACGTGACCTGTGATTTTGTTGATTTATAACCTACCTCCATGGTTATGTATGAAGCGTAAGTTTATGATGTTGTCTCTGTTAATTTCTAGACCCAAACAACCGGGGAATGATATCGACGTATACTTGACTCCTTTAATTGAAGATTTAAAAATTATGTGGGAGACAGGTGTTGAAGTTTATGATGGGTATAAGAAAGAATGTTTCAATTTGAGGGCTATGTTGTTCGGCACAATTAATGATTTCCTAGCATATGGTAATTTATCAGGATATAGCATTAAAGGTCAGTGTGCATGTCCTATATGTGAAGAGAGTACAAATTGGATGCGGTTGAAATATTGTAAGAAGAATTTGTTTCTTGAACATCGTAGATTTTTATCTTATAGTCATCAGTATTGTGGGTGGAGAAATGCATTCAATGGAAAATTAGAGGAAGGTAAAGCTCCTTTAGCACCGAATGGATATTAAATACTTGAAAAAGTACAAGGTTTGACCAATAAATTTGGCAAACCTTTTGCTGGAGAGCTGGTCAAAATTGGGTGGAAAAAAAAGTCAATTTTCTTTGAATTGCCATATTTGAAGTCATTGTATATAAGACATTTCCTCGATTGAAAAAAATATATTTGATAGTGTTATTGATACGTTACTCAATGTTCCAAGAAAGTCTAAAGATGGCATCAATGCAAAATTGGACTTGGTCGATATGAGAATAAATAATGAATTGGGTCCCGTAAAGAAAGGAAATCGCACATATCTACCTCCAGCCACTCATACTCTATCTAGAAAGAAAAAAATTGTTTTATGTAAATTTCTAAACGAAGTTAAAGTTCCTGAAGGATACTCTTCAAATATTAAAAATTTAGTTTGTATGAATGACCTTAAGTTAAAAGGTTTGAAGTCCCATGATTGTCATATTCTAATGGAGCATTTGCTACCAATAGGTATACGTTCTATTTTACCTGAAAAAGTTCAACGATCCATAACTAGATTATGTTTCTTCTTCAAGGAAATTTGTAGTAAAGTGATCGATCCTTAGAAATTACCGACATTGCAGAGGGAAATTGTTGTTACTTTGTGTGAGCTTAAAATGTATTTCTCACCCTCGTTTTTTGATATAATGGTTCATCTTACTGTTCATCTCGTTAAGGAGGCACAACTTTATGGGTCAGCTTATATGAGATAGATGTATCCGATAGAACAATATATGAAAATATTAAAAGGGTACGTAAAAAGTAGAAATTGACTAGAAGGTTGTATTATTGCACGGTACATTGTCGAAGAAGCTGCTGAATTTTGTACTGAATATCTGTCCAATGTTGAATCCATAGGGCTTCCCATGTGTTGTCATCCGAGAAGAATATCAGGAGAAGGGATAATTGGAAGGAGACTAATGACTATATCAAGGACAGAATGGAAGCAAACACAATTGTATGTTCTGCACAATGATAATGAGGTTCAACCGTATGTTACAATACACATGGATCAGTTATCTAGTTTGAACATGAATAGTATCAAAATTGGATAACTCGAGAGCACAATCGATGTTTTATAACATAGTTAAATAATCATATAAAGTCAAAGTTTGATATAGACCCTGGATCAATTTCACAGAGATTAAGGTGGCTAGCAAATGGTCCGAGTATACATGTCATTTCTTACACCGATTATGTAATTAACGGCTACACATTTTATACCAAAAAACAAGATGATCAGACCACTATGCAAAATAGCGGAGTCACTCTCGTAGCTGAAGCGATGCATGTCTCAAGTGCAAAAGACAAAAATCCAATATATGCAAATCTATCATGTTTTAGGGTTATCGAGCACATATGGGAGGTAGACTACACAATGTTTCGTGTTCCCATATTTGGTTGCAAGTGGGTCGATAATAATAATGGCGTTCGGATTGATGAGTCAGGGTTCTTGCTTGGCGATTTTAATAGGGTGGGATACAAAGACGAGCTTTTTATTTTAGCGTTGGAAGCTCAACAAGTGTTTTATGTCACTGATCCTGCTGATGATAAATGGTCCGTTGTCCTATCGACCAATAAAATAAGTGATGATAACAATAATGATGAGGATGTTGGTAATGATCTTTTATTTGCAACATCATAATCACATGAAATTGATTCAACTAATGATGATTTATATCTTAGAGATGATCATAATAAGGGAATATGGATTAATCCATCGTTTCGTATCGTTAATGGACAAACAAATATGAATCCCACCAAGAAAAGGAGAAGGGCATCTTAATGTACATGTTTAATTGTTTTATATAAGCCATGTAATATGAATTGAGTTTATGTAATTTTATTGTTTGATCTACCCGAATTGAGCATTTTAGTATTTAGCTTGAACTGTATTTTATTTTTTGCTTATATTTATTTTCTGCTTATATTTAGCTTGATCTTAGTATTTTATACTAAGTTCATGTAATTTAATATATGTTTGACCTGCCATAACTGATTTTCAGCTTATATTGAGTACTGGGAATTTATCTTGAACTGATCCCCAATATGAGCTGATCATGTAATTTAGCATTGATATATATATATATATATATATATATATATATATATAGGTATTTAACTAATTATTTGAAAGAAAAAAAAATCCAAGTATAGGTATTTTACTCGAACTGGACTTAATATAAACTTGTAATTTTACAGCGCTTTTGTCTATAAGCGCTATAAAAGGGTCTTTTAAAGCGCTTGATGCCAAAGCTCTATAAAAGCCTTTTAAAAATAAAATAAGGTGGTCTTTTAGAGCGTTTTTCCAACAAGCTCTGTAAAAGCCTTTTAAAAATAAAATAAGGAGGTCTTTTAGAGCGCTTTTCCAACAAGCGTTGTAAAAGAATTCTAAAAAAGCAACCATATTACATAAGAAAATAAAGAGGTATTTTACAACGCTTTTCCAATAAGCGCTGTAAAAAGGTTTTTAAAAACAAAATAAGGAGTTCTTTTAGAGCGCTTTTCCAACAAGCTCTGTAAAAGACTTCTAAAAACATAACCATAGTACATAAGAAAACAAAGAGGTCTTTTACAACGCTTTTCCAACAAGAGCTGTAAAAAGGCTTTTAAAAATAAATTAAGGAGGTCTTTTAGAGCGCTTTCCAACAATCATTGTAAAAGGTTTCTAAAAAAGCAACCATATTACATAAGAAAACAAAGAGGTCTTTTACAGCGCTTTTCCAACAAGAGCTGTAAAAAGGCTTTTAAAAATAAAATAAGGAGGTCTTTTAGAGCGCTTTTCCAACAAGCGCTGTAAAAGCGTTGTAATAGGATTTTATATATAATAGTAAACCGCTTCAGTTTCCTCTTCATTACGTAAACTTTACTACGATAGTGTCCTCATCCTCTTCATTATTGTTCTTATTGTGAACCCTATCATCTGTGTTATTATCCCTTTGCAAACCTTATTTCCACTATCATCCTCATTATGAACCATCTCTTCTCATTGAAATACGTAACCCTCATTACGTATTTCTGGGAACCATACTCTGCCTGTTCGTATTTCTTCGTATTTAGTTATTTATCCGCATTCAGGTGTTCCTTCTCATACGAACCCTACGTATTTCTTCTCACTATTCAGGTATTGTATTTATTAATTTTTTGTTGTCACTAAAATGCATGTTGAACTTATATTGATACGTACTTAGACTACTGCATGTTGAACTTGTTGTAGATAAATGGATACCAACAAGGATTTAGATTGTCAAAATGAGGAAGTTGTCAACACTAAGACTTACGAAAATAAAGTCAAACGTGGTGCAACTATCATGCAAAATGTCATAAAAGCAAGGAGTAGTGGCATAAAATTTGAGGTATATTATACTTTGTTTGCTGTTTATTTTTTATCTTTTTTGAAAGCATGTACTTACTATATGAGTTTATTAGGTTGGATGGAATGACAGTGGTCAGCCAATTGACCCCAACAGCTCTATGTTTGTAAGTTACATTGGGGCTGTTGTTCGTCATAATATCCCCATCACAATTGACGATTGGAGAGATAAGGCGTTGAAGGATGCGAAAGATTTACTATGGACTAATGTACACGTAACTTTTTTGTCATTTATAATTTTTTTCCATTGAAATACTTTACTCAAACTATATCTTTATTTCGTTTGCAGACTGCTTTTGTTGTTGACGAGGTGAGAAAAAATTACGTGTTGAGAGTTGTCGGAAAAATACACTGGGGTTTTAGATCTCACCTCTCAAATTTCTATCTAAAAGATCGTGAAGGAAATCTGAATGTTGAAGCTCCAAAAATATATAAACATTATATATCAAATAAAGAATGGAGCGCATTTGTAACAAAACATTCAGACCATGCGTTTGTGGTAAGTGATTCATTTATTAGCATTTGTGTTTTATTAGTCGTATCCATAGTGTATTTTAAATTTTTACACGATTGTTATTTTTTTTTATATAGAATATAAGTAAGGAAAATCGCGAGAGGGAAAAAAAATCTGACGCACCCATACAAAAAACTTGTAAGTAATTAAACATCAATTTTATATAATGTGGTACATTATTTATAAACTATAGTTTCTAACTAATATTTTGTTTATGATCTTAACGATTAGCTACAAGACACCCAATCCGATCAACCGTTTGGTCGTCATATCTTGTGGAAGGAAGCTCGTGTAAATATGGATGGAGTGGTTGATAACGAAAATGTTCAGAAAGTAATAGAACTTTTTGTAAGCATATTATCACTTTAATATTTTTTAATATTGTATTTTAAAAATGATGTTGAACTTATCTTTTTAATCCTATGTGTATTTTAGGAGAATCTTGAACAAAGTTCGGAAAATCAAGAGGACAACAAAGCTAGTTGTAGGGACATTCTCGGTAAATCAAGAGAAGTATTGCACAACACACTGATCCTTGCGGGCCATGTCAAAGTATCACCTGTTATTACTTTGGAACCAAATGCAGCGTTGCCTATACCAAAAAACGATGCAAATATGAAGTTTTTGGGCGAAGCAGTTGGTAGTTATGTGGCATGGCCCACACATCTTGTTGCCCTTGATAAGGTATGTTTAATTAATTGAAATGTATGTTTAATTGATATGTATATTTCATTGCACGACATATGATTATGATTGATTATATTTAATTGCTGATTTTTTTCCGTTGTTAACTTTAATTTCACATTTATTTAGATTCAGACAAAGCCTAAAGGGAATGATAAGAAGATTCCCAAAAACGAGTCAGTTACATCGGCGGAAAAGGTTTGTCACATTTATTCTGTAAGGTTTGTCATTTTTTGAGGTTCAATAAACTAACATTTAACCTCATTTTTTCAAATTCAATCCAATAAACCACCCGCAAAGCAAACCAGTTGCCAGAATAAACCAGCTGCCGCACCACAATTGGATGTTTGTGGTAAAAATAAAGCCGACAAACTTCAAAAATTGGAGGGTAATAAAGCTGGCAAACTTCAAAAGTTGGAGAGTATAAAGCTGCCAAAGTTGCTGCTAAAAAACTGGATCGGGGAAAATTAGTTGTTGCTGCTGCTCCTAAAATAAGTTAGCCATGCCTTGCTAAATATGGGTCGTGTCTTGACATACAAGTAAAAAAGAATACAGGCAACAACAACGATTTACGCATCATAAGCATGGATAAAGCTATATTCGGAGATGAGTATGAAGAACTACTTGAAAAAGAGCACATATACGAACTTCTCAACCATAAGGAGCTGAGTGCTACTATCATCAGCTTATACATTAGGTAAAAATTACTTTTAATTGTATTTATTGGTAATTAATTTAATTTATTGGTAATTAATCTAATTTGAAATTTTCAGTGAAGGTTTTTGTATGAGAAGTTGGTGTGCACGTGCAGATTGTCAAATAGATTTTCCTTCTTGTCTCCGCATAAGCTTTCGATGTTTAAACTCGATCCAATGAATGTAAAGAAATACATTATATATATCCTATTAGGAAATATAGAGAAGGATAAGTTGTTCCTTGCACCATATAATTCAGGGTACGTAATTATATATTATTTATTTATATCTTTTTTAATTTATGAGATCTTAATTTATTAGTTGTGTAAACAAAATTGCCAACCAAATTTTTGTTGTTGTAGGGCACATTGGATGCTATTTGCAATCAATGCGACCTCTAAAGTTATATACTATTTAGATCACGTGCACGACAATTACAACAATCACTCCAATATAAAGACTATATTTGACACGTAAATAATATTCATTTATTTCTTACATATATATATATATATATATATATATAATGTGTTTGTTAATGCTATGATAATCACATTTATTTATTCGATAGTATTTTACAACTTTTCCGAGCTCAAAGATGTGCTACAATGTTGAAGCAAAAGTCAAATAACATCACATGGATTCCAATAAAGGTTTGAAATATATTCCTTTAAAATTTCATTTACAATCAATGAACAAATATTTTATTAACTTATATGTTTTATTTTATAGTGCCCTCATCAAACTAACAACATCGACTTTGGGTACTATATATTGCGATTCATGAAGGAGATTGTTGATAGGAATCAAACTGTTATCCCAGAAACGGTACGATAATTTCATTATTTGATTTTCATATATAAACTATGTATATATTTGATTCTAACATATTTATGTTCAATTTTTATATCGCACAGTGCTTTGATAATTCCAGTCCAACATACTCTGAAGGAGATCTAATTGAATTAAAGGAAGACTGGTGTCAGTATGTGATTGAAATGAAAATTATTTGATTTATTGGGTAAAAGCATGCTGCAAGGGATGTGAATATATGGTAGTTCAGTTCTGTGTAGAGCTCTGATAGTTATATGTATATGATTATGACACATTTGAAAAGTTGTGAATAAGTAGTTATATGAATATGTATATAGTTTTGTGTTGTTGTCAATATGTGAATATGTATACGAATATAGTTTTGTTGTTGTGTAAACTTATAAAGTTAAGTTATATAGTTATGTTGTTTTGTACTAATTGTGTACTGATTGTGAAATGATTGTGAATTGATTCTGGATGAAAATAATTTTGGAAAAAATAATTAAAAGACAGTGCTTTCTATAAAAATGCCATAAAAAATCAAAAAGTGCTTTTTAAAAATTTCATATACAACGTTTTTAAATAAAACTATAATAAAAATGCATCTTTTACAGCGCTTTTTGAAAAAAACGCTATAAAAAGTGCATAATCATACATATATTGAATGCACATTTAACAACGTTTTTTCAAAAAAGTGTTGTAAAAAGTGCATAATAATGCATATATTGAATGCACATTTTCAACGCTTTTTTAAAAAAGCGCTCTAAAAGGTGCATAATAATACATATATTAAATGCACATTCTACAGCGCTCTTTGAAAAAGCGTTGTAAACGGTGCATAACAAGCACACAATATATCTAACTATTTTATAGCGCTTTTTTATTTTAAAAAACGTTGATTGTATCTTTTTACAGCGCTAGATACTACATCGCTAATTTTTTTGAAAAAACACTGTAAATAGCTTAAATAAAACGCTGTAAAATTATATTTTTTTCGTAATGGTGACATGCGCATATCAAAACGATATCACAATAAGGAAGAAACTGAAAAAGACAAAAAAAAATTAAATGAGTATACCATTTATTTTTTAAAAGAGAATGAAAAAACAATTTAAAAAAATAATTTTGGAACAAAAATTGACGTTAAATAACTTCTTTCTTATGTAAATAGAAATAAGTAGAATAAAAGAGATCGAGAAGAGAGTTGTTAGGTTTTACGCACTACGACTCATGCAAGTTGGTCCAATAATAAAACCTTAATTTGTGCTATCTCTTCATTTAGCTTTCTTGTCCCCTTCATCCTCAAGCTAACTTATTTGTTTTTGTAATTATTATGAATTTAATTTTTATATATTATGAATGCAAATATTTTTTCATATTCCACAAATCATAGTCAATTATGCGACATTTTTATAAATAATTTATAATAAAAATTAAATATTATTAATAATTTAATACTAGTAATTAATTTACGTTGTAAATTTTATATATTACTAATGTATATAAATTAAATTTATTTATTAATTACTATTATATATGAGTTTAATTACTATGTATTTTCAATGTATAAATTTTTTAGCTGTCAACACATTATAATAATTCTTATACATGATCTTAAAGTAATTATGGTAAAAATAAAATATCTTTAATAATTGTCATTAAATATAGAAGGTGCTTACTTACCTGTGTAAATGAATTAAATGCTAAATGTATTTATGTGTACTAGTATCTACTTAATAATCTTGTGAATGTTTAGTTCTTCTCTTGAACAAATTTATTTGCACACTGTATTTTCCTTGATGCCTAGATTAGCTTAGAATCATTAGTATTAGAATAATTAGTATTAGAATACTAATGATTCTAAAATTAATCATTAATTTAAAGTGTTTGATGAAATCGTGGTTTCAACAAACTAAAAAAAATATAAAATAACATTAAAAAAAGATTTTTTATTAAAAATTCCGTTAATTTTTATTAATTACGATAACTAGGTAAAAATTGAAAAATAAAATAAAACGCTATAAATTGTAAATTCAAAAACTACTTGCAAAAGGGTTTAGAAACTCAATTGAAAACCCTTATAATAACTATTTTTTTTAAAAAAAAACAACAGTTAAAATGAGGTATACTAGCTGTTAGGATTGGAGAAATTGAAAGAAAAAATAACCTCTTCTTATTCATTGTATTTCCAAAACTTCATACAAGTTATCAATTATAGCTTATAACTGAATAGTTACTTATAACAGTTCAGTTTCCTTATTCAATGAAATACCAAAAAATTCCACCACAATTTGAACTCAATTCTTTTATCATCAATTGTGCATTCTTTTTGTAAAATTACTCTAATCAATTTGACAAGAAATTCTAAAAAATTGGCATCAAGAGCCTGGTTATGATCAAGAGAAAAGATTCAATGGATGGTTCGACAAAATTCTATATAGAGAAGTTTTGAGGGAAGATGCTAACTTATGAAGATGATTCAAACCATTCTACAAGTCCATTGGGTGGGATTAGCAAAGTCATCCCATAAGAAGAACCATTTAATTAGTCTATGGACGAAAGACATTTTCAAAAAAAGCTTACAGGATGGAACTATTAGCATATGAAAGTACTTGTATCAAACATGTTTCTAGAGTTTAAGTCCCTTTAAAATAAATTAAGTTTAAATGTCGTCCTTGCTTGTACCCACGCTCATGCATCTTCTCTCTATAAGATTTGTCTAAAATAAAAATCAAATAAGCAAATAAAAGGAAGAATTAGAAATTTGGGACGAAAACGAAGGTAAATGTGTGAAGTTTGTTTTTGTAAAAGAAGAAGAAAAAAAATCAAGAAGGCAAAAGAAAAGAGATAAATAAGTGAGAGAAAGTAAATGAAGATAAATAAGTAGCATAAATAGTAAACATTTGATTAGCTTAGTACACATATTACTACACTCAAGCTGAGAAATCGAGAAAAATGTCTCCCTTCTTCCCCTTTCATGTTAACATTGATCAACATTTTGTTCATGCCTTTGTGCTACATGTTGAAACTAAGATCAAACCCAAAGTGAAATTTGTGATTGGAGCTCCTATTATTGGGGAATGTTACACCATTATGTATGAGAGAATTGTTGAAAACAATCTTAACTAGAGTCGTGAGGACAAGATCGCTAATCCATATCCTTTAAGTAACCAACATCCAAATGAACGTTGATTATCATTCAATACGCAGTAGGGTTGAGTTCAATGGTGTACTCCCAATGAGAGATACTCATTTCAAGGTGTGTGTACGCTAGCTAGTGTTCCCATTTGCCAACTCACTCTCACCATCACTCTATGTGGCATTGAGATTGTCTCAATCAATATGAAGAAAAATTAATAAATTAATAAATTAATTTGGATATTACATAATTTTTTATTTTAGTATATTCGGTATATTTTTTGGCAGATTATTTTATTGTCTCTCTTATCTGAACGAAGACATGTTTCAAATAGTTTTTAAATTTTTTTTTTCGTTTTTAAAAACTAAAATAATAAGAAACTTTGATTATAATGTTTACAAATTGTTTTCTAAGACTATTTTCAATTTTTTTTTTCAAAATAAAAAATTTAAAAGACTTGATCCATGTTTTATATTTCAGTTTTGTATATTTAATTTGATTTAAAGTTTGAAATTGAAAAACACAGAAAATTAATTTTCAATTATGGTATAAATGTAAATAAATGCAACTTTATTATTACTTACGGTTTCTTGTTTTAAAAAACAAAAGAATTAGAAAATTAATTTCCATTAATGATCTAAATGTAAACAAATGCAATTCTATTATTGTTTATTATTTTTGCAAGACACTCGAATATTCGGAATGTGTTGAACATAGTTTTTTAGTAGTGTTTCTTTTTCCTTTTTTTTTTTTTTTTTTTTTTTT
>JBBPBS010000170.1:3690645-3709129 GCA_037974835.1 Cicer judaicum
ATTTTGTAACTTCTTTTTTCTTTGTCAAAATAGTTTTTGAAAAATAGATTGGCAAACAAATTTTTTTATTTTCTCATTTTTAAAAGTTAGATTACCAAACAAATTTTAATTTTTTTTAAATTAAATTCTAAAACTAATTTTAAAATCTAAAAATCAAAAGTGCTTCAAACAAACTCTAAAACTTGGAAATTCCAATTTCATACTCTAATCTAATGATTCAAACTTTAGATGGAATCAGTTGATTATTTTCAAATGTAAAAAAGAAAAAAAAAAGATAAAATATTAGTTAAAAAATAAATTTAAAGTTGTTCTTAAAAGATAAATTAACTGTTAAATATTAAGTTCATAATATCTTCGTGCACCGTTCGTTTCGTCTCCGGTTTTCCGTTCTTCAACACCAACAACGGTTCAATTGCAACGCTTGGTAACTTCCTTACCTGACCTATGATATGTGACGCTGACATTAGTTTATTATATATATATATATATATATATATATATATATATATATATATAATAAATCTTTCAAAGCTTCTGTATTTTTAATTATAAACAAAAAATAAAATCTTTTATTATTGTTACAAATTGCAATTTCAAGTTTAAATTTTCAAATTTCTTTTTTCAATGTTGTTTAAAAAATTTCAGCCCTTTATCTTAATTTTGAGTTAAGTTGACTGTTTTTATTTATTTCTAAGATTAATTACTTTGCAAATGGTTAAATTACCTATACAACTATGTCATTAATGATTACCTAAAAAGCTAATTTTAAAATTTTTAAAATAGGTTAATTATGTCAACATTTTACAACACGTAGAACAAATTTTAAAAAAACAAAACTAATTTAAAATTTAATTTTAAATATATATAATAAAAAAAATTATTATTAATAAAAATATTACTGTAGACCATTTTATAACGGTACGAGATAAACTTTTTAAAGTTATATAATCAAACTTTTATCATTGAGTAGTTAACATTTTGTGATAGTTAAAATTATAAATTAAAGATAAAAAAATTTATTTATTTTTTTGTTTGTAGAACTTGCCCTTGTACTTAGGTTGCTTGCAAAAACGCGTTGGGATAACGGTTATAATTTGTTTTTTAATCCAAAACAAAGCAAAGATAAAAGGTGACATGTATGGATACGAATCGTCTGAGTTTGACGCAAGAAAATTTCACTATCTCATCCAAATCAACTATTTCACCCTTCCCTTCCACAACTTCAAACCCTTCACTCACTACAACACAACACTTACCTTACTATACTCTTACCAATCAAGGAACTGATATGTTAGGTTTTAATATGTTGTTGTATTTGTAACTTTTGATATTGGTATTGCATACCTGTAAAAACAAAAATTAATATATGTTGTGTATTGCATACCTATCAAAAGGGTCGCAATAAAATGGTAAAAGAATCACTACGCCAAAAATGATATTTAACAGCGCGCATTTTACAATGCTTTCTAAACACAAGCGTTGTTGTAAATATATTTTAAAAATAACGGAGCCTTTTACAGCGCTTTTGATGACAAGCACTGTAAAAGAAGCGCTGTTGTAGGTCATATAACGCTTTTGAAAAGGGATTAAAAGAAAATCCCAGAAGTTTGTCTCAGTGCAGATTCCCCTGCATTGGGCCTTAAGTCAGTTTGACTTATGCACTTCTACGCCTGCAATCTGCACTCCTCTGTCTCCAATTAATAAAAAAGAATAAATGGTATCAACAATAAACCAAAAAATTCTATATCATTTTTCTCTCAAATTCACTCCGACCAATTTCTTGTCATTTGAATTGATCATTTATTGGAATTGTATTTTTTGTTTGACCATTTATCTGCACAGGTGGTGGAAAAAATATTCTGCATTATTGAGATAGTTATCGCTAATTATCTCTAGTTTTTTCCAACAAAGTATGTAGAACTCGGTTATTTGATTTGTGCATTTAAATGGAGGAGGAAAATAAATGTCTCAATATGATTAAACTCAACTCTTCTAATTATACACTTTGGAAGACTCTCATGGAAGACATGTTATACAGTAAATATTTCACTACAAGAAAAACCCTATTTTGTGGCCAACTTTATAAATATTTTGTGGCCGAATAAAACCCTCACAAATTAGTGACCGAAAAAGCCATCACAAAAGCCAAAATTGAAATTGGTCTTTTTTTGTGGCTGAAAAAGCCCTCACAATATTGTGATTTTGTGAGGGCTTAGGCAGCCACAAAATCCAGTTAAATATTTAAGGATTTTGTGAGGGCTTTTACAGCCACAAAAAATGAATTTTGTGAGGGCCAAATCCGTCACAAAGGAGTGACGTGACTAGGGAGTTTGTGGCGGCATAAGCCGTCACAAAGGATTGTGCACGTGGCGTTTGTAGCTGCAAAGGACGCCTAAATCTAGCTGGATTTTGTGACCGCTTAGGCCGTCACAAATGACATTAAAGTTGAATTTTGTGGCTGCTTTGGCCGCCACAAATGCCCAAGGTGACCCTATATATATTTTTCTCCCCTCCTCCTTCATTTTTTCACATCCAACTTCTCTCTAAAACTTCATTCTAACTATTCTCTCCTCCTTCTCTCTACACAAAATTACTCTTCTTCATTTAAATTTTGTAAGAATAAATTATAATTCATTTATAATTTACATTAATTTAAATTAATGTTTAATTATAATTATAAATTTATTATTAATAACTAAAATTTTAAATATTTTTTTTATTAATAATTTAAATATTTTTTTATTAATTTAAATATTTTTATAATTAATATTTTATTATTTAAATTAATCTTTAATTTAATTATTAATTTTTATTTTTAATTTAAATATTTTATTTTAAATTTTTAATTATATTAAGATTAGTTTATTATATATATATATATTAAATTTAATTTATAATTACATTATATTTCAAATTTAATTTAATTATAATTTAAATTTTAATATTATAATTATATTAATTTATTAAATATAATATTATAATAAACTATTAATTTAGAATTCAAAATTAATTTATTAATTACGTTGGCATTTGTGGCGGCCAAAAGCCCTCACAAAGGTCAAGTCAGCAATCATTTGTGGCGGCCAAAAGCCCTCACAAATTCAGCTTGACATTTGTGGCGGCCAAAAGCCCTCACAAAGGTCCAGTCAGCATTCCTTTGTGGCGGCCAAAAGCCCTCACAAACGTCCAATCAGACAAATTCAGCTTGTCCTTTGTGGCGGCCTATGCCCTCACAAAGGCAGACTTTTGTGGCTGCAAAAGCCCTCACAAATGCCTCTATTTTGTAGCTGCAAAAGCCCTCACAAATGCCAACGTGTTTCAACTCCTTTGTGGCTGCAAAAGCCCTCACAAAATTTTGTGACCAGCTTCTTTGTGGCTGTCAAAAGCCCTCACAAAAGCCACCTTTGTGGCTATTTTTTTCCCTTTGTGAGGGCTTTTGGCCCTCACAAAATTGATGAATTCTTGTAGTGTTTGTATGATCCTATTGAGGGTAACACTGCTAATCTGACGGACTGGAAGAAGATGAATAGAAAGACAGTGGGGTTGATTAGGCAGTGGTTGGATCTAAGTGAATATCCACATGTTGAAATTGAAATAGATGCTAACAAGATGTGGGAAAAATGAAAAGAGTTCTATGAACGAAAGAATGTGCAAAATAAAGCATTCTTGATTCGGAAGCTGGTGAATATGAAATACAAAGATGGCTTCAATGGCAGAGCATATGAGTATTTTTCTGAATACAGTGAATTAGTTAACAACCGCAGAAATTAAATTAGATGATGAGTTGCAAGCGTTGTTATTGTTGAGTTCCTTGCTTGATAATTGGGAAGTCCTTGTTGTGACGTTGACCAATTCAGCTTCAAGTGGAAAGTTGAAAATGTCAATGGCTAAAGAGAGCATGTTGAATGAAGAAGCTCGAAGAAAGGAACGTGGTTCGATTGGTTCTTCCTCAAAGTTAGAAGCAATAGTTACAAAGTCACAGGTGAGAAGTCAATCTAGAAACTTCCATAGATGCGACAACTGAAAGTCGTAGCAAGTCGAGGACTAGAAAAGAAGTGATATGCTATTGTCGCGTCCGGTTTGTCCGCGGAAAAGGGAGTCGCCACCAATTTTATTTTTATTAAAAGAAAAATCGGACAAAACCTAAAATAATAATTTTTGAACCAGAAATTCGAATTCGGGAGTCGATTACGAGTAGGGAAGTATTACCACCCTATGACGTCCGTTAAAACGGTTACTCCATAGTTAATTGTATACAAACTATTTATTTATTTATTTATTTTAACCCCCAAAAAAATTATAAAAAGAAAAATAAATTATTTACATTAATAAAAGAAAGAAAAAATATATTTTTATTAATTTGGTTTGACAAGGGAAGACCTTTCTCCTACGTATCCCAGGTGCAATAGGGAAATCAAAACTCACGTAGTTCTTGGGTAGAAAATATTTGTGCGTTGACTAATTTTATTATTAATTTTTATTTTTATATCAAAATAAATTGACACTATAATGGTGATAATGATAATAATGATAATAATAATAATAATAACAATAATAATAATAGGAGTGACGTATTGTTTATTAATTTGTATATCATTTTATTTTAAGAAAATACTTTTACTATTTTTTTTGTATTTTACAACTTATAAAGGATAAAAATTCAAGAACAGATTCGCGAGTCGGCGGCACATATGTGGGGCATAGAGATAATGAATAACGATTTTGATAAAGAAGTAGACAATTATACAACAATCAATTTGATCCTTATTAAACTTGAATGTTAAACTAAAAAGAATTTCTTTTTTATATCATTTGTGCATAGAATAGTAAAAAAATAACTCTATAACAACAATAATGTCAAAAATAGACGATGAGAAAAAAGGAAAAAAAATGTTTACCGCAGTGGAGGAATTTTTTTATTAGCCCTTGGTTCCAATCTTTTTTCTCTACTTTTCACCCCCTTCTTCAGTTTCATTATCCTCTTATTTATAGTTAGGAATTAGGTTTAAGTTTTTTGGAAGACAATAATTCTCATTAATGATCATTAAGATTATTTTTAACATTTTCAAAAACCTACCATAATCACTTAAGGTATGATTTTTTAACCCTTTTTTTAGAAACAACAAATTAAATCAGAATTAATATTTTTTTTTAAAAATCTTTTTATTTTATTTAACTTAACGAAAAGTCAAGAATATGCTTAATATTTATTATTATATTTTTTCTGCAAATAAAAAAGGAAGAGCTGACAAAATTATGTGTCAACAACCTAATTGTTTATTTTTATTATTATTTTTTTATTTTTTATTTTTTTAAATTATATATTTATTATATTTCATAAAAACTTTAAAAGTGGCAGACAAAATTAGGTGTCTACAGCTACAATTGTGGCAAAATGGTTCACATAAAAAGAAATTACAGGTTCCTTAAGAGAGATCAATCAAGGGAAAGAGATGAAGACAAAGAGAAGAAAAATGATAAAGATACAACAATAGTTGCATCTGTTCATAATGTCTACATTGTTTGTGATGATAATTCCATAAACCTTGCATGTCAGGATTCAACTTGGATTATTGATTAGGGTGTCTCGTATCATGTTACTCTTAGGCATGATTTCTTCTCGTCTTACAATGCTGGTGATTTTGGCATGATAAAAATGGGAGATGAAAGAATATGTAAAATTATCGGTATGGGAGATGTTTGGATTGAAACTGGGATTGATTGCAAGCTTTAATTGAAGAATGTTAGACATGTTCCTGATATTCGTCTCAATTTGATTTTGGTGAAAACCTTGGATATTGATAGTTATCACACTTACTTTGGTAGTGGTGATATATGTAAAGTCACCAAAGGGTCCCTAGTGGTTGCAAAGGAGAAAATTTCCATTTCTCTCTATAAGATGCCTACGAAGTTATGCAAGGAAGAAGTGAGTGCAATTGAAGACGCATCTTCTGATTTATGGCATATGCGCCTTGGTCACTTGGGTGAGAAAGGACTGAATATACTTGCGAAGACAAATTTTCTTCATATGAAAGGTACGTCTCTAAAAACTTGCACTCATTGTTTTGCTAGAAAACAACATAGAGTTCCTTTTCATAATACTGGTCCTCATAGGATGCAAAGTATTATTGATTTAGTTCATACTGATGTTTGTATGATGGATAGTAAATCTCTTGGTGGTGCATCATATTTTGTTATTTTCTTGACGACCACTCTAGAAAAGTGTGGGCCTTTCCTTTGAAATCTAAAGACCAGGTATTTGGAGTCTTCTAGCATTTTCATGCAAGTGTTGAAAGGGAAAAGGGAAGAAAATTGAAATGTGTTCGATCAGACAACAGTGGTGAATACAAAGGTCCTTTTGAAAAGTAATATAGAGAACATGGAATCAGGTTTGAGAAAACAGTTCCAAAGACACCTCAACATAATGGTGTTGTAGAGAGAATGAATCATACAATTAATGACAGAATCAGATGTATGCTATCTCATGCAAAATTATCAAAATCCTTTTGGGTGAAGCAATGAAAACTACAGTGGACTTGATCAATCTTTCTCTTTCTATTCCACTTGATGGTGATATTCCAAATATAGTGTGGATAGGGAAAGATGTCTCTTACCGTCATTTGAGAATTTTTAGCTATAGATGTTTCATTCACGTTCCAAGAGATAAGAGATGCAAGCTTGATAGTAAATCCAAACAATGTATACTCGTCGGTTATAGTGATGAATAATTTGGTTATAGATTGTGAGATTCGGTTGACAAGAAAATTATCAGAAGCCGACATGTGATATTTCTTGAAGACCAAACTGTTGAAGATTTTGATAAAACTAACAAACAGAAACCAAATTTTAGAAGTTACATTGATAAGCCCCTTACGAAAACTCTTATTGATGGGGGAGATATACATGTAGATGATGAGAATGTAACTGATGATCATGTTCCTCACCATGATGAACAGGTTCCAGTTGAGCCACCAGTCGAATTTGAGTTGAGAAGATCTACTAGAGAACGTCAACCTTCTCAAACATATTCTCCACATGAGTATGTGATGATCACTGGAGAGCCAGAGTACTATCAAGAAGCTATTACAAATATTGATAAAGAAAAGTGGTTGAAGGCCATGCAAGAAGAGATGAATTCCTTGCATGAGAGTCACACATTTGATTTGATAAAGTTGCATAATGGTAGAAAAGCACTCAAGAACAAATGGATATACAAGATAAAGGCAGAAAAGAATGGTTCTCAACCAAGATACAAAGCAAGATTGTTGTGAAAGGTTTTAATCAGACAAAAGGTATTGGCTTTGATGAATTTTTTTCACCTGTGGTGAAGATGTCCTTTATCCAAGTTGTGCTTGGGTTAATAGCTAGTTTGAACCTAGAAGTTGAACAACTTGATGTGAAAATTGCATTCCTTCATGGTGATTTGGAGGAAAAGATCTATACAGAGCAACCAGAGGGTTTCGAAGTCAAAGGTAAAGAGCAACTTGTGTGTAAATTGAAGAAAAGCTTGTATGGGCTCAAGCAAGCACCTCGACAATGGTACAAGAAATTTGATTCTTTCATGTTGAAATATAGGTATGGCAAAACTACTTCTAACCATTGTGTGTTTATCAAGAAATTCTCTAATGGTGATTATATTTTTCTCTTGTTATATGTGGATGACATGTTGATTGTTGGTCATGATACTAAGAAGATTCAATCTTTAAAGAAAGATTTGAACAAGTCTTTTGCAATGAAAGACTTGGGTCCTGCAAAGCAAATTCTAGGTATGAGAATCACTCGTGATAGAAAGAATAATAAATTGTGGTTGTCTCAACACAATTATATTGAGAAGGTGTTAGAAAAGTTTAACATGAACAATTGCAAACTTGTTAGTACTCCATTTGCTACTCATTTCAAATTGAATTATGATAAATGTCCAACAAGTGAAAAAGATAAAGAAGAGATGAAGAAGGTTCATTATGCATCTGCAGTTGGTAGTTTGATGTATGTTATTGTATGCAAAAGGCCATATATTGCTCATGCAGTTGGAGTTATTAGTCGGTTTCTCTCTAATCCTGGTAAAGATCATTGGCAAGCAGTGGAGTGGATTCTAAGATACCTCAGAGGCACTTCCAAAGTTTGTTTATGCTATGGAGGTGGTGAACCTATGTTGGATGGCTACACATATGCAAAATTTGGCAGGTGATCTTGATTCTAGAAAATCTACTTCTGGTTATATGATGACGTTTGCAGGGGGAGTTGTGTCTTGGCAATCAAGACTACAAAAGTATGTTGCTTTATCTAATACTAAAGTTGAGTACATTGCAATAACTGAACCTTTCAAAGAACTCTTATGGATGAAGAAATTCCTACATGAGTTAGGCCTCAAGCAAGACAATTTTGTGTTATTCTGTGACAGTCAAAGTGCGATCCATCTCAGCAAGAATCCGACTTTTCATGCAAAGTCAAAGCATATTGAAGTGCGATATCATTGGATACGAGATGCACTAGAAATAAAGTCATTTTTAATTGAGAAGATTCTTACTAATGAGAATGGTTTAGATATGATGACGAAGACCTTGTCTATGTCGAAGATGATATGTTGTAGAAAGAAAGTTGACATGGTTGAGTAGTACCTTCCCACTTGAGTCGTGAGGGAGAGATTTGTTGGGTGGGCTCACTCCCCAAGTGGAACCCACCAGTTCTATTATTATTATTATTATTATTATTGAAATAAAAAGAAAAGAAAAAAAAAGTTTTAATGGGTTTGGCCCACGTGAAGGAAATAAAATGGATTTACAAATCCCTAAGAAACAAATAAAAGAGAACGGCTATCAGAGAAGAAAAATAAGGGTTTGGTTCCGGTGGTGGTAACATGTGTGTAGCAAACTTGCTCCGTTTGATCTACAATTTTGATTGGTTATTTCTACACTTATTTTAAGATACAAGTTTTATTTTCTCTAAGAGTTACTTTGGTATACCCACTTGAGTGAAAAATTGTTACAAGGTTGTTGTAGGGTTGTCATTGTTGATTGATATTCCCTATCGTTATTAGAAAGACTCTGGTTTACCCATTAATTATTATAGTGGAAGTTTTTACTGGACTACTGAAGTATTTTTTGTTTGGTCATTTATATGCATAGGTGGAAAAAAAATATTCTGCATTATTAAAATAGTTATCGTTAATTATCTTTAGTTTTTTCTAACATTATCTGAGATGAAATTGTTCCTATGAAATAATTGGTGCTAAGATCAAGATGGGAGAGTATGGACAAGACCCGAGTAATGGGATCCATTTTCAATGAGTTGCGACATACATTTAGATTCTTCCATTGAAATTGAAACCGGTTATATTATGTGCTTAAAATGATTTGTTTGGTTTAATTTACACCCAAATATTTAGATTTATCCGGAGAACGACCACTCCAATAGTGTCGTCCACTGTTTCAATAGATTGAAGGAGCAGATGTATGCATATTTGGAATGCACGTTCAAAGTATGGTTCAGAATGTGGTAATCTGAATCAATGTTGCATATATATTTTATATCTTGATTATGTCAATCATTTTATTCCCCAAAGACGGTCTATGAGGGGAAGCGCTCTTCGTACCTTTGTTTCCCATGAAATATTGGTATTTTGTTTTTTAAACATAGTTGCTAATTACTAATTATTATTTGGTCCTTGAACCATCAAATTTTAATTTTTAATGTAGAAGGTTAATTCAAGTTTAGAATTAAGTTATTCACTATAGATTTAAACCATGGTAAAATTGTGCCAAGTGTTTATTTTTTCCATAGTGTTATTGTTCTCATTATCAACTTTTCCCTTAGTTTATCAAAATAAGAAATCCTTACTAATTGGAAATTTATTGGCTAATGCAATTTATCATTTTAATTTCTCATTCTATTAGTTTTACTACAAATTTGAATCCGACAGCTTTTGTTTTATAGAATGAGTTTTGATGAATATGACTATGATTGGTTTATAATGCATATTTATATTATATGAATTGTTATAAATATCAAGTTCATCCTTAAATTAAAATGGTTACTTTATGTAGAATTGATATTATTATATTATACACATATGATAGTATGAAAGTAATTGTTAATTTTTTTGCTTGTTTTGATATTAAAAATAACTCACGTATATTTTGGAATTATTGTAAATTGATAAATGTCTACAGAGAAAAACTATAGAAAATATTAATGATTTTGATTTATCGTTTATTTTTTATTGTGATATTTATTTGGATAATTGAATTTACTATAGAATATATTTAAATATAAAACTTGAATTTAACAAATAAAATTTATGAGACATGTTTTAGGTATAAGATAAGATAACTAATAGGAAATTATTTCTTTAATAGACCTGAAATGATTTCTTATTTGTTAAGGAGTAAATTATTTACATGTTTGGATCCATCTTATGATATTTTATTATGAGAAACATTTATAATCATGTTCTTGTTAGCTTGTAGCAATATATATTTAATGCATTCAATGAATTATATCTTGGACTTTGATATATTAAAATGAGAATTATAATTTTAAATTGAATTGCTTATTAAATATAGTAAAATGTAAAATGACATAAAAGTTTGTGTATGTTATAGAACGTGATATGATTAAATGGCAAAAGAGTCATTGTTTGATGATAGTTGGTCAAAACTATCAAGAATATATAAAAGGTATAACTATGTGAATAATTGGATATTCAATGTTTATTAAAGTTGAAAGGAATCTTGCAAATCTTTGACGAAAGAGTTGACAAGGATATGACATTGAAGTCATTGAAGACATCATTATGGATGTGATACAAGCTCATATCTAATTAATCATTAACGTGGAAATGATCAACTCACACTTGAGTAAAATCAAATATTAAATTCAATTATGAAAGTACACTATTAGAGTGATTGAAGTGTTTGACAAAAGACACGTCTCAAAAAATAAAAGTACTTGCACCATAAAAATAGAGTGGTAGGATGATTTCTTCCTCTTAACGGACTTATAATATATATTTGTTGGAATATATAATTATGAGTGCATTTATGATATAGTCTACCTATATGAGAATGAAGTGAGCCGCTATATAGAGTTCAAATATTTTACTCTTAAATTCTCATAAAAGTGATATGAGAGACAGTGACTTATCAAATGTGTCATATTTATAATTCGATCAGTGGTAACAAGATTTTATGTGTAAGTTATGCACGTTTTTTCTAACGAATAATTTGTTCAAAATTTGTCTTCCAATCTATTCAGAGATGAGTGATAACATAATTTACCAAGTAATGATTCAAATCGTAAAATATATTTATTTGAAATCATGACATTTGCAGAATAATGAATCTATTATAATATTTTAAAACAGAGTCTTCAATTCTATCAGCGACAACTTATCTATATGTATGCCACATATTCCAAAATTTGCCAACTCACAAAAATTCTGATGTGGCACCTTCCAAAGCATACTATTTCTTTGATGTCTTGCTTTCATTCTATTTTGTTTCAACATTATGTAATGTAAAGTAAACCCTTTCACTTGCTCATTAAAGTACAATTATGTCATACTTTAAGCAACTTCAACTCTAATGAATACACTTAGGACTCTGACCACTTATCAAACATTTCATTTCAATACCTCGTATAAAAAAGAACAAATCACTCAATATCTTCAATGCATTGATTATCACACATAAATATTAATTCATTGATTTTCAACCACCCTCTTACATTTGTTTCAAATCACTTACCAATGGATAAAGACATTATGAAATGCAACAAAGACACAGCCATTTTAATGTGTGACACAATTTTGGTCCATAAATATTTCAATAACATTGTTCCTCTTTTTCAGTATTGTTGAAGACCGTATATAGAAGGTGAACATTTTTCCTAAGATATTGAATGCGCCTTTCATAGCATTTGTTTTTTACTTTTTATAATTGAAAAAACAAATATCATAATCAAAACAAAATAAAAATGAAGAATACTAATTATTTAGATGAAACAATAGTTAAATTAATTGAACTTATTTGAAAATATTATTTCACATTTTTATTATTTCGATGAAACAATAGTTAAAGTAATTGAAATTGCTCTCTATCCAAAAGACTAGATATATAACTTGTTTGCAGTTATAATATTTATTTGAAGTTTAAATACAAAGTTCACACCAACTATTGTTTTGTATGAAATTTTCATTTGGTGTGAGAGTTTTGTGTAAATAACCTTTTTGTTATCTAAATATTATTATTATTATTTAAGACTTTTGAATCTCAATAAATTTCTATTTTGTTTTATATATATATATATATATCAATTATATTCGCATACGTAAAGAATTATTGTAGTGTTTTGAATACTATTATAAACATGATTTTTGACAAACTATTAGTCATGAATGAATTTTATACACAACAGGACACACATTATCATCTAATATATGTTTGGATTGACAAAATTCCAAGTTATATTGATTTTAGCAAAAGCTACCCTTTTAAAGTTAAACAAAATTACGATGAATTTTCTAAATTCACCATAATTCAAACACACACATAAACGCAATATCAATTCTTCAAAAGTTTACATTTTATTTTTACAAATTAAAGTTTATCGGTAAAGTTTACTTTATTAAAAATTTTCCATCTTAACATACTTAAATTTATTAATTTTTTTAGTCATGATGATCAACAGTTCTACTTAAGAGCAATTCCTCTTGTGTAGACCCAAAAATTTGAACACACTATTTGGACAAAAAATATTATATTCTTTTAATTATTTTAAAATAAATAATATATTATTTAATTATTATTTTTCTACCTTTTATTTTTCTTTTATGTATGTCTCTAAATTATTCTGTCCACACAAGAACTCTTCTCTACTAAGTTACATATGAGCTCTTAAAGTATATAAGAAAAATCTCGAGGGACATGTGAAATTGTTCATTTTTTACTGTTGAAGCAAAATAATTCACTTTCGTGTTGGTGTATACGTAGTTATATTGTAATGCCAATTATTTTGAATAATACAATATTAACTATTTCTTGACTAAAACTTAGGGAAGAAGTGTAATTTTTATCGTAAGTTAGATCCAACTACTAATCAATGCTATATATCTCTTCGTAAATCTTTATGAATATGTATTTAAATTTTCATTAAAATGGACTATCCTCTTTAACTATACATCTGATTATTAAAATTGAAAATGTCAAAAAGTAAATAAATTTAAAAAATATAATATTTCAAAACTAATATAAATCATATAAAATGAAGAACATATTATAGTTAATTGTACAATTTTTTACGATAAAGAAATATTACTATTTAACAAATATATAATTGGAATGAACTTTTCAGAGAAAAAAAATATTGAATAAATCAATTATAAGTAGAAAAAGTTGTTGTCATGATAATTCAAGTCATATAAAACAAGTCATATACAACAAGCCATATACCCTTTTGTTTTGAACTTTTGCTGCAATCTATTCATTTAGTTTCTTGCATTAGTTATGGCATTGGTGCTGTAATGCCACTCTTAGCTTGGTTGGGCTAACTATACACCCATGAAAGATTTACAATTTAATATCTTGAAGATCAATAGGAAAAAGATATACAAAAACTAAAGGAACAGTTTGAGTTCTATGTAGAGGGACACAACACACTACATATTTTGCCACTTCAAAGGCAGTTTCGGGCTAGCTACTTTGGAATTCATTTAAAGTAAGCCATGCTCTTATATATAAAATTATTATTTTGATGGTTTATTTTCGGCAATAGAATTACAAATATATGTTCATGTCCCAAAACACACAACATTTGTAGAATAGAATTACAACAATTATAGATCATGACAAATATGATAACATTTCATGACAACTTATCCCTCATACTCACTCATGCCCAGAAGAAATGTCTAGTAGCAAGCCAATGTTATTACTAAAATATACACAACAGCAACGGCAACAGCAACTCCAAAAAAAAAAAAATCTTGATCAAAAATTGATAAAGTTCCTTAATCTTTCTTAAGAGGAGTAAAGTCCTATGGATCCTTGGTTGTATCACACTTACCTTTCTCATCACACTGTAAATCAAGATAACTATTAAGATTTTTTATTTAACATATTGATAAGAGAAATAAAAAAAAAAGTAAAATTAAATCATATTGATAATCGAATTAATTACATCAATGGTTACAAAAAATAATAGAGTCAATTAGAGAAATAATTTACAAGTATAAAATAACTAAATATTTAACATCACCAATATATACGAAATAAAAAGTTACACGAGCTTAGAAAGCAAACTTTATACTTAATTAACACAACTGATTGATAAATCCCTACCCAACAAGAAGAGTATAGTTATTCATGATCTTTTCAACATCGTATATAAATATGTCAAAATTTGTTCTGCATTTACTCTCAGTAGTAACATGCTCAGAGTGTGTGAGTGTTTTGTATTATTTTTAACTATAATAATGAATATAGACAAAAGTTTTATATGAATTTAATTGAGTGCAAAAGCAGGGCAAATAAATTGGAATTGAGATGCCCAATTGAAATCCAATGAAAAATCTAGATACATTGTATAGAAATCGAATATGACAAGAAAGATATAATCCATAACTACATACAAAAATTGAATGACTAAATTCCCCTGAGAAGAAATTAAAGCAAGGTAAGAATTGTGCAATACATCTCTTACATTAAACCATGTACACACACATTATTTATTAACATATCTAAAGAGAAATTTTTATTGTACAACATAAACAATAAAAGGCCTCTCGAGTTATATATTGGTAGTCAAAGAATCATCTTGCTCATGGAAAAAATTTGAAAAACCTTTGCAAAATCTTTCTATTCTCCTAAATTATTTGGCAGTGAAAATCATAATAGGATTGGAATTTTTTCTTTGTCCCCAAAAAAAGTGATTCATCAAAGACTTAATTTATACTTTTTTTCTTATATAGATAGTTCTTAAATAATTTCCTTTCAAATTAAAAATAATAATTTAGATATAATAATATATTTATTATTAACTTAATAAGAATGACAGTGGTGGATGAAACTGCAACTGTGGTCAACAGCTGATCTCACCGTGGTCAGTGACTAAGTGGCAACTTTTCTGCGGTTGGGTGACCACCCCTATTTTCAAAACAATAGACAAAAACAGTTTTTTTTTTTTAATTAATAAAAAAATAATATTTATTTTAAAATAAATAAATGTAATCCATTAGATTTTATTTAAAAAGAAGTTATCAATTCTATTGTATAGATGGATTATCCATTGGATTTTAGAAAAAAAAATTGAATGAATGAGATTCCTTCATATTTTTGAGATAGATAGATTAGATCTAATCCGTTAACAATTCTATTGTACAGAGAATAAATTAGAAAAATTTATTAGAAAAATTTATAGTTGGATGGATGGTGGATAATTGAACCAAATTGTTTTTACTCTATATCCCACACTATATACTTCTATTTTAGTAAATTGTTTTGAAATTCTATTTTATCTTTATTTTTCAAAAAATTACAAATTATAAAGTGTGTATCAAAAAATTTAATTTAAAATTTTCAAAACACAAATATTTTTAAAAACTGAAACTTTAAAGTTTTTGTAAGACATTTATATTTAAAAAATTCAAATTCAAAATATTCGGTACAAATAACTAATTTTTTTACAGAAAAAACAATATAAAATTTAAAATCGGAAAACATTTTGAAAGCTTATTGGTGCAGTGAATTTTTTTTAAAGTAAATGTTAAAAAAATTTAATTGAATACTATTAAAATTAATCTTAATTGAATGAAAAATTAAAGAAAATTTTATCCTCTACCCCTACATTTATACTCTTATCCCCATATTTTATACAAACTATTCTAGAAAACTTTTTAATTTTTTTTTTTGAATACATGTTTTTTTAAAATATTGGAACTTTGCACAAAAAAATTTTTCGATACACAAATATGTTTTTTGTGTACCGAATTTTATTTTTCCAAGTTTCTAATACACAAATCTAAGTTTCAAAATATTTGTCAAATAAATTTAAAATATTTTGACAAATATATTTTTTGTGTATCAGAAAACCTTTTTCAAAGTTTTCTGGTAGGAAGTTCAGAAGAAAAAAATTCAGAACTTTAATTAAATTTAGTAGGATAAATTTAAAAATAAAATGAAATAAGTAATTTGTATAAAATATGGGGTAAGACTATATATGTAGGGGTAGAGGATACAATTTTCAAATCGAGGCCTTAAAAAATTTAGGAAAAGTTTCCTTTGTACCCCCATAATTAGCCTTCTACCCTTAAAATATTTCAAAAATACCAAAACTACCCTCAATTCTTTTTTTACTATTTTCGGAAAACTTATACACATAAGTTTTCCGGTACAGACATTTTTTTTCTTTTAGTTTTTTAAATTTTTTTTAAATGTTAACCTTCTGTACTAGAGAACTCAAAAACAAGTTTTCCATAATACTCTTCTGTACCAGAAAACTTCATCAAAGTTTTCCGGTTTTTTTTTAGTTTTTTAAATTTTTAAAATTTTTTTTAAATGTTAACCTTATGTACCGGAGAACTCAAAAACAAGTTTTCCGAAATACTGTTATGTACCGGAAAACTTCATCAAAGATTTCCGATAAAACCTTCTGTACTGGAAAACTTCATTCTAAGATTTCCGGAGTACAGTTCTGTACCGAAAAACTTGTTTTTCAACTCTTCCGAAAATTTTAAAAAAAAACTTACTCTCTTTTCTGAAAATGTCAAAATGTAAAATGAAAATTTTGTGGAGATTTTATTATTTATACGAGGGCAAAATGGTCAATTTGCTCATATTTTAGAGGTAAAGGTATAAGAGTGTGGGTACAAAGGAAAATTTTCAAAATTTAGTAGTACAAAGAGAATGCTTTATTTGCGGCCCCTTGGACCAACCGAGTCTCCAGTTGTTCACCAGCCCATAGAAGAATAAGAGGAAACGAGGAAGATTTTACTTTATACATCCACTTTTTTACTTTTACCTCACAGTTAATAAAAAATTTTTATTTTTTTTAAAAGAAAAAAAAGTCAAATTTTATGTTTTTTGATATGTGTTTATATTTTGAAAAATTTTAACAAAAGTTTTCCAAAACACAAATGTGTTCAAAAAATTCTAAAAAAAAATTTTGGAACAGTTTACATTTTCTTGAAATACTTTTGTTCCCAAATTTTTTTTTAAGTTTTCTAAAACACATTTGTATTTAAGAAATTAAAAAAAAGATGTTTTCCAGTGTGATCTTTGAAAAACAAGTTTTCTGGTACACAAAAGTTCAAATTTTTTAAAACTAATATATTATTAAATTTGGGTATTGTTAGCCTATTGTTTTTATATAATAATAACAAGGCGTGACATACATTTGATTCATCCCAATCTATGATTCACATACCCAAACGAAAACCCAACAACTTATGGTCATTTTGGAACATAAAATTATTAATTTTATTTAGATTTTCAATTTTAGTTTAAATTAAAATCGGCTATATAACATACTACCCAAAACTCTAATGTAGTGCAAACACAAACAGTTTTATGTGAAAAAAAATAGAAATTTCACTCTTATCCCAACTTAAATAATACACAAAGTATCACTCTAATGTCATTGGTTGTATTCTTTAATTTAGATTTTATTGAATTGAGGTTTCTTTGAAAACTGATTTAAGTTTTGGAACTTATAAATTTATTAGGAAGGTGATTGTGTAAAAATGTATTTGATATGGATATTATTTAGAAATAAAAATTGTTGAGAAATTTTGTCAAACTAATTTAGAGTTTATTGAGGTGGGGTTTATTTGAAAATTGATTTATGTCAAATTAATTTAGAGTTTGTTGTACAATTTTTTCAATCATGTTTATAATTTAGGAACATAAAAAATGTAACATATTAGACGGGTATCGATCCACATCCCAATCTTCCATTTGTCACAAATAATGAACTAAAAAATATACAGCAAAATAATTAAAAATTAATTATGAAATAAAGATAAGTATAAGACATCTGAAAATACATTATTATTAAAGATTTTTTGTTTAAGATTAAAATCCTCAAGAATTCAACAAACTCCTCCGAGAGAATACGAGTAATAGAAGAAAAATTAAAAAAAATATAATTTGTTTGTAAAAGACCATAATGTATAAAACACAACCACAATATATGTTTGAAAATAAAGAATGTGGTCATAGTATATACTTTTAGTAACTTTAATGTTTGAGAAAAAAGAACTAAATACAATAAATGGCTTTGAAATAAAATTAAAGAATCCAAACTATTATAAATTAAAGACAATAGTGATTATTTATTTTTATTATTTGTAAACGTAAATACTTATAAAATAATAATCATTTAATATATATATATATATATATATTTCATATGTTTTAAATTAAACAATTTCAATAAATATATATTATCCAATTTAATTTAAAATTATTTCTAAAATACTTTCAAAATATTA
>JBBPBS010000170.1:3711679-3727692 GCA_037974835.1 Cicer judaicum
ATGAACTAAATTCTATTATTACGATATTTTGAATCGAAAACAGTTTCAATTACTTTAATTATTATTTTAATCTAAATAATTAGAATGTGAAATTGAATTTTTAAATTTAAATAATTATTTGACACAAAAGAAACTTCTATATTGAGCTAAAAAAAATTATAGACAAATATAATTTCTAGATGTTTAAGACATAAATAGTTCCTAGAAAAGTGAAGAATATCACTTATGATGGAAAATAAATGTTTGTCAATAATCTATAATCTATAGAATATATAATATTTGCATTTTAAAATAAAAGTTTAGTAGATTTGCAATATAAAATATAAAAGAATATGATAATATGCTACTATCCTTGTAGTGCCAAACGGTATATCCTTTTTTAATGATCTTACAAGGTCATTAAGTTTGAGCTTAAATAAATTATTTTTCTTATAAAACAATTGTGACTTTGTATATTTCTTATTTTGGTAAGTTTTTCAATTTATTACTTACATGATCCTCAGAATTCTTGACTTTAGATACTATAAGACAATTTGTGATTAAGGAAAGGGAAGTAACTTCGAGTAGCATATCCAAAACGATGCAAGTAGATGAAAAAACTTCTTTTTGAGGGGAGCATGTCTAGATGAATGGAGGAATTAATGCAACAATAATATCAAAGTCGATGATTTGATGTGATCAACTATTTGTAACAAAAATCATCCTAACCAAGGTTATTCAAATGACATATTTTGTTGAAAAATAAGTCCTACATTGGATGAAGGGATGGACTCACACTTAAGAAAGATATTGTTGGTATATCAAGTGTGAAAAAAGAAGTATCATGAAAAAATCGATAATGAATACAATATAATTGAAATAACCTTAAATATATTGTCTTAAAATGTGATGTTCAAGTCACGTATGTGATTGCTCTTAGTCCAATGTGATGATCCCTAACCCCTCTTCATGACCAACACAGATGAATAAAAGGAGCACAAAGAACTCATCCACTTTTTATTAATCCTTAATGTAATTTGACAGGGCATTTAAAATGTTCATCAGCAAATTTAAAACAACTCAGAAACATAAAACAAGCAGCATTAAAAAAGTTTACAAATTATGAAACAAAGAATGTAAACAAACAAGATGTAGGAGGCACAAGTGAGAATGTCAACTAATCAGAAAACTTTTGGGACATTTTTAGATCCTTGGAAACTTGGTTCATGGTTGGGCGAGAACGTGGACTTTCAGTCACACAAGAAGCTACAATCCTTATAATCGATACTAACTCATTAACAATTGGATTTAAAGGAGCAGGTAGTCGTTCATCTAACTTATCCATCAATGACTTAGTACCAGCTGTTGAGCTCACTGTAGTCCATAAGATAATAAGATATTACACATTACTACATTCATTACACTCTAGTTGATAAAAAAGAAATACCTCCCTCGTACAAATACAATGTTGATGTTAACAATAATGAATAATTTGTGGGTGCGTACCTTTGCACGATATGTTCAAACAAGGATAAAGCGCAAAGTTACATTTGTATAAGTGAATGTTACGATTAGTTGTACAACTTTATCAATCATGCTTACATTTTAAGAATAATATCATTATTGTTATTATAGAATTAAATTTTATAATTTGAATTGAATCATAAATTTATAAATCTTTTTCTATAACTTAAGCATAGCATATATATTTTCAAAATTGAGATTCAAGTCAAATTCTCTCTACCTTCCTTAACGCGGAAGAATATCATTGACCGATGAGTCTCAAATAATACAACAATAATCTTAATCCTTATAAATATCATCATTTTTATTATTATTTTAAAATGTACAAATAACTCACATATATATATATATATTGTCACTTTGAGAAGCTCCAACATATTTTAATCAAATTATTGAATGTGTTGTACAAAAAAACACTACTCTACAACTACACATCTCACCTGACCCTATTTATTCTCACTTTCAGACCCCACTTACGTAGTATATATATATATATAATAAACTTATTTCACATTACTACACTCATTATATTCAAACTGATAAAAAAGAAATGCCTCCCTCGTACATTGTTCAGGTTAACAATAATGAACAATTTGTTGGTATGTGCCTTTGCACGATATGTTCAAACAAGGATAAAACGCAAAATTAGATTTGTATGAGTGAATGTTACGATTAGTTGTACAACTTTGTCAATCATGCTTACATTTTACTATTGTTATCATTATTATTGTTATAGAATTAAATTTTATAATTTGAATTAAATTATAAATTTATTAATCTTTTTCTATAATTTAAGCATAACATATATATTTTAATAATTGAGATTAAAGTCAAATGCTCTCTATCTTCCTTAACACGAAAGAATATCATTGGCCGATGAGTCTCAAATAATACAACAATAATCTTAATCCTTATACATATCATCATTTTTATTCTTATTTTAAAATGAAAAAATAACTCATATATATATACATATATATATATATATCATCATTTTTATTATTTTGACAAGCTCCAACATATTGTAATAAAACTATTGAATGTGTTGTACAAAAAAAAACACACTACTCTACAACCGCACACTTCACCTAACCTCATTTGCTCTCACTTTCAGACCCCACTTACGTAGTATATAGACATGATAAACTTATTACACATTAAACAAGGATAAAACGCAAAGTTAGATTTGTATGAGTGAATGTTATCATTGTTGATTAATAAACACACTAACTCATATATATATATATATATATATATATGAGTTAAGATTATTGTTGTATTATTTTAAAATAAGAATAAAAATAATGATATGTATAAGGATTAAGATTATTGTTGTATTATTTGAGACTCATCTGGACCAGAATCGTAGGGATAGAATTGCTTATCCACGTTCTGAGTATCGTCGACGTGCACCTACCCATCCACCTCCAACCATAACCGTGGGCAGGGCTGAGTTGTCCTCTGCCATCTTAACTAATGGTGCTCTTTTCAAGGCACACTTCCCTGCTGGTGTTGACGATCGCCAAACACTCGTTCTTGCCATCATGAACCGTGGCATTACGCTTTCCCGCTTTCCTTGAAGCAATGATCACAGATGCTAAGTTTGTATTATAATGAAGTCTATGTTTCTTTTTTCAATTGTTTGAGTCTGTTTGAGTTAGTGTGGCCATGGAATCTGGGAAAGTATGTGTTTCTGTTTTTTTTTTTTATTGTTTGAGTCTGTGAGTTAGTTTGGCCATGGAGTATGTGGAAAAGTATGTCCGTCTCTGTTTCTTTATTATTTGAGTCTGAATTAGTGTGGCTATGGAGAGTCATGTTTATGGGTTATTATATATGGATGTCATAATGTAAACATATGTGATTAATTATTAATATATTGTTTAAATATTTTGTGTAAACTTGTTTGATCACATAAGATCAATTATTGTTTATAACTGAATTCAATGAAATACCAAAAAAATTCCACAACAATTTGCACGTAAACCCATGCAGTACAAAGTTATGTCATTTATGGATCAGGGGAATAACTCAGTGTAAATTGTTTTGAAAATCTCAGTGTAAATTGTTTTGTTGAATTGACATTAATTATTAATGAATTTGTTTGTGTAATATAAGCCTAAGAGTCCATTGACTCAACACTTTTAATTTAACAAAATCTTTTTTTGTATGTATTTATGAAACTGTCATTAATTAAAAGAACTTCTATGTGTTTTTATAAGATTACAAATTCAAATCAAAAAAGTAAAACACCTTATGTTTGTGATTTTCTGTATTTGAAAAGAAAAAAAAAACAATTCAATAATTTAACAGTTTTTTATGTATTTACAATACTGCCATTAATGAAAATAGTTACTTCACTGTTTTTTTTAATGCATATTCAAATAAAAAAATAATCCATATATATAACTAATCGTATCATCATTTTTATTTTTATTTAAAATGAACAAATAACCCATATATATATATATATATATATTTTGTTATTTTAACAAGCTCCAACATATTGTAATAAAACTATTGAATGTGTTGTAAAAAAAACATACTATTCTACGACCACACACTTCACCTGACCCCATTTGTTCTCACTTTCAGACCCCATTTACGCAGTATATATACATGATAAACTTATTACACATTACTACACTCATTACATTCAAGCTGATAAAAAAGAAATTCCTCCCTCATACTAATACAATGTTCATGTTAACAATAATGAGTGAGAATAAATTTTAAGCATCAAAATTTAAATAATTTTTCTGAAATATTAAAGACTTAATATTTGTAAAAAATCTAAATAAATTTTTTTTTTTTTATTGTTTTAAATTCAACAATGTGGAATAGGGGATGCTAGGAATACACCCACAACAACCTTTGAAAAGTAATCCACAATTTTTTAGTTATAATTTGTTAACATACTTCTTCTAACAAAATGACTTATATGTGGATATATACACTCATATGATGATTGATGAGTTACATATGTGCATACATGTCTATTTTATTTTAAACATACACTAAATGACATTATGTGACATGTGGTATATTAAAATATTTATTTATGAGGTGTAGTTTGTTAAAAATAATGTTCAAAATAGTATTCAAAACATTGTAATAATTCTTCAAATGTGCAAATATAAGTGATATGTATGAAAAGATCATTACAAAGCAAAATAGAAATTTCTTAAAGTTCAAAAATCTTAAATGATAATATTTTTTTTTATAAAATAAAAACACTGGTTACACAAATGACATGTCAAATGAAAATTCAATACAAAATGTACCAAATTCTATAATGACGGTATTTTGAATGGAAAACAGTTTCAATTACTTTAACTATTGTTTTAATCTAAATAATTAGAATATGAAATTAAATTTTCAAATAATTATTTGACACAAAAGAAACTTCTAGAATGAGCTACAAAAAATTATAGGCAAAAATAGTTTCTAGATGTTTAAGACATAGAAAGTTTCGAGTGAACATTGAAATAATTAAAAGTTAGTGAAGTAATTAGAAGTTATGCATTTCTAAATATTTAATATTATTAATCTTTATGTTGTTTCGATTATGATTAATGTGTTTTTAATTATAAAAAGAAAAAAAATGATATGAGAGACATATTCAACATTATAGAAAAAAATTCATGCAATAATAGTTATATGTAATTTTCACAATATTTGACAATAGACGAACAATATCATTGAAGTATACGTGGATATATACACTCATATGATGACTTAGTTCCATTTTATAATGACTTTATTATTGGTAAATGACTTAAACCAATTGAAATAGTTATAGTGTGATTTGAAGATATTGAGTGATTTATTAATTTTTGTATGAGTTATAGAAATGAAAAATTTGATGAGTAATTAGAACTTTAAATGTATTGATGAGTCATTGAGTGATAGATGAAATTGTAAAATATATAGAATAATTGTACTTAATTCGATGAACAAGTTAAAAAGTTTTGCGTTATTTATTGGTGAAATAAAATAGATTGAAAGTAGAAAATGGAAGAAAGGAGAAGATGTAAGAAATATTGTGTTTTGAAAAATACCACCTCATAATTTTGTGAGTTGACAAATATTGGAGTATGTGGCATAGATAAAAAATGAGATATCTTTGATAGAATTTGTGATCCTAGAAGTTCATTCAAGTTTAATAAATCATTTTTCTTACAAAATAATTTAACTTGGAGTAGCATATCCAAAGACGACGCAAGTGAATGAAAAAACTTCTTTTTGAGGGGAATGTGTCTAAATAAATGGATGAATGCAACAATGATATCAAAGTCGGTAGTTTGACATTGTAAACTATTTGTATTGAAAAAAGTTATTCAAACAATATATCATATATCTGGTTGATATGCTTCCAATGGTGGTGCAAAAGGATGAAAAAAAAGTCTCACATTAATGGATAGACTAGATAAAATAACAAAATATCCTTATTGAAATTACAAAATTACAATAATACCTAATCCCTATATCATATTCTCTCTATCTTCCTCACTCTCGTGCGCGCTCTGCTCTCTCTCACTAGCAGACTAGGCTTCTTTGAACCAGAGCTAATTCGATCTTCCGCTTTGGAGAATGTGTTTGAAAAGTAAGCAGTGGCGGATCTTGCCCAAAATATTAGGGGGAGCGACAAATATTAACTAAAAGATTATAATTGAAATTCATAAAAGTTATATAATTTTATCAAAGATTCAACATAATATCAATACACAATAAAAATATAATATGTGAAAAGAGACGTTTACATTAAATTAAAGTTGTGCCCTTCGTTCTCCTAAAGTCTTGAAATCATCGATAATTGAACTAATGAATTAATGAATTATATACTAACAAGACTTGTGCATTAATGTTTTTTTTAATTGGTTAGCTTTTGTTTTATGATAGTTTAAAAATATATGTCAATATTTTGAAGATAAATTTTAAATTTAAAATTTATAATTTAAAATAAAAAAATTTAAAATATATTTTTATAATTGTAACTATTAATTTAATAATTTTTTTTTATTATCTATATAATTTTTTTTTTTTTTTTTTAATATAGGGGTGCGGAACCGCTCCTTAAAAATCTGCCGTAGCAAGCAAAAGTACCACGAGACAACAATTCAATTCGGTTAACAAACTACTTCTAGAATGAACTACGACCATCAATTCGGTGTTGATACGATCTTTCTATCAAGAGAAGATCGCTAGGTTTTTCTTTTGACCAAGAGAACGAGCTAGACAGAAAAGGTACCGTCGAAAGAAGGTTGACCTCACCGCCTTTGGTCATTCGATTAGGGAACCTTCTTCTTTTTCGCATCTCCCAAGTTCCAATGCTTTTATGCAGTTAACAGTCTTGCGCCGCTGCTGCCTCGCTTCGGGCTCGCCTAACCTGTTCGTCATCAGAACTCCAAAGGTTTAGATTTTGCTGATTTGCTGTTTTTCCTGATTTTCCTGATTTGCTGAAGAAGGTGTTTGAACAAGATGTTTGTGCTATTTTTGTTGCTCATTTGCTGATTTTTGTTGCATACAAAGTGTTTATGCTGATTTTTGTTGCTGATTTAGAATGTTTGTCCTGATTTTTGTTGCCGATTTTTGTGCTGATTTTTGCTGATTTAAAATGTTTGCTGCTTGTTTAGAATGATGCCTAAATTTTTGTTGCTGTTTTTTGTTGATTTAAATTGTTGTTGCTGATGGCAGCCTGTTTGCTGATTTTGTTTCCTAAATTTGTTTCTTAAATTGTTAATTTCGCTTATTTAGAATAAAGAAACATAAATAATTGCTGCATATTTAGAATGCAACTCTTTAAATTTAGAATGCAACTCTTTGCATATTTAATTTATACATATTATAATTTTATTTTGGCGACCTCAAACTTTTTAGTCAAGCTCTGGCATGGGATAGATTGTTGGTATATCAAGTGTGAGTAAATAAGTCTCATGGAAAAATCAATAATGGATACTATATAATTGAGATAATCCTTAAACATATTGTCTTAAAATGTGAAGTTCAAATCACATAATTAGTCCATTGTGATGATCTCCTACCCCTCATGACCAACACAGATGAATAAAAGGAGCACAAAAAACCATCCACTTTTTTATTAATCCTTAATGTAATTTGACAGAGCATTTAAAAGTTCATCAAGAAAATTAAAACAACTCACAAACGTAAAACAAGCGGCGTTAAAAAAGTTTACAAATTATAAAACAAAGAATTTAAACAAACAAGATGTAGGCACATGTGAGAATGTCAACTAATCAGAAGACTTTTGGGACATTTTTTTAGATCCTTGGAAACTTGGTCCATGGTTGGGCGAGAACGTGGACTTTCAGTCACACAAGAAGCTACAATCCTTATAATCGATACTAACTCATTAACAATTGGATTTAAAGGAGGAGGTAGTCGTTCGTCAAACTTATCCATCAATGACTTAGTACCAGCTGTTGAGCTCACTGTAGTCCATAAAGATGATAACATTGAATAAGATATAACATCTCCCGGGTGTTTTCCAAAAAGTATTTCCAATGCAAAAATTCCAAAACTATACACATCACATTTTTCATTAACTTCCATTGTGTATGCCAATTCTGTAACAATTCAAAAGAGGAATCATGTATATAATTAATAATGAAGTATATATGTTCCAAATTGATAATAAGGAAAGGGAATTAACCTGGAGCAGCATATCCAAAGGTTCTAGCGAATGTGGTCCAGTTGGTTGAATTAGGATTAAGAAGCTTAGCTGTCCCAAAGTCAAAGACATGAGCCACATATTCCAAATCCAACAAAACATTCTTGCTCGATATATCTCGATGAACAATTGGAGGTGAACAATCATGGTGCATGTAGCACAAAGCATTAGCTACATCTTTGATGACATTCATCCTCTTGCTCCAATCAAATGCGGTTGCTTGTTCCTCATCTTTCAAAATCTTATCCACGCTACTTTTATCCAAAAACTCATAAACCAAAAATGAGAATCGAGATGTGAACAAAACCCGTAGAGCTTGACAATGTTACGATGCCGAATTTCTGTCAGAGTTTTGATCTCATTTGTGAAAGCTTTCATAGTAGACATTTCATCATTTGGTACTGAATGCATTTTTTTGACAGCAACAACTTGACCTGTGGGTAGATCTGCTTTGTAAACACTTCCATTCCCTCCAACTCCAATGAGATATTTGTCATCGAACTCTTCTGTGGCAGCAATAATGTTCTCATACACTATTTTTCCATCATAACCCCATATTGCAAATACGTTTTGATCATTTGTTTCTGAACCTTGATATTCTTTTCTGGTTGAAATTTTGCAACGATGATATAAGAATCCAAAAAATACCAATGTTAGTATTAGAATTCCAACTATAAGGAGTAAAACTAATAATAAGACTTTGTTAATCTTATCATGAGATTTACTATTTGTTGTTGTTGGGCAAGGCTCCAAGCCTGAGATATTACCACACAGGCCTTTATTATTTCTCAACACCTCAAATGTAGCATTGTTGAAAGCGTTCATGTTTGGAAGTGGACCTTCCAAATGATTAAATGATATATCAACATATGATAAGCTAATCATCTCATCGAAACTGGAGGGAATATGACCAGAGAGATTATTATGTGACAGATTCATTTTTTCTAAATATTTGAGCTGGCTAACTGAGGATGGTATTGTTCCATTCAAAGAATTTCCACTAAGATCAAGAATTTGAAGAGCTTCGAATTGACCAAATTCAACTGGAATATTTCCTTCAAATTTGTTTTGGCTCAAATTCAGGTTAAATAACCTTGGCAAACTTGCAAGTTGTTTTGTGATGAAGCCAGTTAAATTATTTGCTGCAAGATCTATGTTATTGAGTTGCTGAAGTTGTGAAATTTGTGTAGGAACATTTCCTGAAAGAAGGTTGTTACTCATCATAAGTTTGATCAACAAAGTCAACTTGCCTAACTCCTCTGGAATTTTTCCTGTAAGATGGTTTGAAGACAAATCGAGTAATTGTAACTTGGTTGCTTCCCCTAGTTCTCGTGGTATGTCACCAGATAAGTTATTGTTGGAGATATTAAAGCTTTTGAGGTTATAACACTTTCCCCAATTGGGAGAAAGGTGGCCATAAAATTTATTTTCACTTAATCCCATGTAGTCCAAATTTGGATATACACCAAAATCATTAGTTATATTTCCCGTAAATTGGTTTTGTTCAAGCCTAACTCTAATGAGACTAGAACAATTTTTCAAACTCATTGGAGCTGGACCTGTGAAGTGGTTTTTCAATGCAGAAATATTTTGCAACTTTCCACCAGTGCAAATGTTGTGTGGCAACTGACCAATGAAATTATTATCACCTAATTGCAAACTTTCCACATTGGTAAGCATGTTCATTTCAGTTGGAATGATGCCACTTAGTCGATTTGAGAACATAAATATATTTCTAAGCTTTGTCAAATTTTTTATAGTGGAAGGAATTGGTCCTGAGAATTGATTCTTAGATATGTAAATGGATTCTAAATTGACCAAGTTACCTATGGAAGATGGGATTGACCCAGAGAGTTGATTTTCAAATAAGTCAATGTATTTCAATTTGATTAAGTTGCCTATGGAAGATGGAATTGATCCGGAGAGTTGATTTTCAAATAAGTAAATGTATTCCAATTTGATTAAGTTGCCTATGGAAGATGGGATTGACCCAGAGAGTTGATTTTCAAATAAGTCAATGTATTTCAATTTGATTAAGTTGCCTATGGAAGATGGGATTGACCCGAAGAGTTGATTTTTAGATAAGTAAATGTACTCCAATTTGATTAAGTTGCCTATGGAAGATGGGATTAACCTAGAGAGTTGATTTTTAGATAACATAATGGATGCTAAATTGACCAAGTTACCTATAGAAGATGGAATTGACCCAGAGAGGTTGTTATTCGACAATTGAATTATGGTGAGAGAATAAAGTTTACCAACTTCATATGGAATTGAACCACTGAGACTATTTGCACCAAGAAAAAGATACTCTAAATTGCTCAAGTTTCCAATTGCAGGTGGGATATTTCCAGAAAGATTGTTCTCTGTAAGATCTAAATGTGACAACAATGACAAGTTCTCAATAGAAATTGGAATAGTCCCTACTAGATTTGCTTGTGCTATACTAAGCTCTCTCAAATTTTTTAATGCACCTATTTCTCGAGGAATGGAACTACTGAAAAGATTACCATCCAAATATAAAGTTTGAAGATTGGACAAATGTGTTATCTCAGATGGAATTGTTCCTATGAAATAATTGGCGCTAAGATCAAGATGAGAGAGTTTGGACAAGACCCTAATATTGGGTGGAATACTTCCATTCAAGAAGTTGTGACTAATATTTAGAGTGAGGATGTTTGGAAGTAATGAGAAGTTGAGACTTTCAAGCGTACCTCTTAATCCTATGTTGTTGAGATTTACGTTGGAGACATGTTTGAACTCATCACACGTAATTCCCAACCAGTTGCATGAATTGTTGCCTATCCATGAAGATAGCAAAGTTTGGCTTTGGTTGTCAAATGTTGTTTTCCACTTCAACAAAGCATTTGCTTCTATGTTTTGTATAATTGAAGCACTAGATGACATAGTCAAGGCTATCGTGAAAGCAAAAAACAACATTATTTGCTTCATGGACTGAAGCATTGGAAAAATGAAAACCCTGCTTTAAGTGAAGATACTTTGTGTTTGTAATTTAGAGACTCATGTGTTGTGTAGTTTATGTGGTGTTGTAGAGTATTTATAAATAAGAAACAATCACTTCTACGGGAACAAGTCTTAATAATATTATTGTAAAAACTTAATGATATGATTTGACATGTGCGATTGTAATGGTTAGATAAAATATAAATCTATTGTAGTTTTCATTTGATATAAATTTTATTAATTCTTAATTATGTAATCTTTAACTTTTATATATGTTATTGAAAAGAAAAACCTTTATGTTAAAAACTATATCTTGATCGAAAAGATAAACCTTTATGTTAAAAACTATTTATATTTAAATTTGATAACTAATAAATATGTGATTTATAACAAAAGATGACACTAAAAGATGACACTAATAATAAAGTGGAGATATTGATTTGCCAAAATGTATTGCAACGACTCATGCAATTCTTCTTAGTTAGTTTTGGAATTTTCTGCAAGTCTATTGGGTGGGGTTAGCATAGTCATATCATGAAAAGAACCATTTTATTGTCTATGGACGTGAGGACAAGAAATGACACGTTGACAAAGACATTTTTGTTAGGGATAATTTAGTTTTGTTGGAATAATCGAATTGATATTGTTTAAAACAGTTACTAGTTAGATATAATTATTTGCTAATTAGTTATAATAATTGTCTTAACTTGGATCATTAAATAAAGTTCATTTATAATTTTATTTATATATTTTTTGAACTCATTTGTAGAAGTTTACAAATTATAAAACAAAGAACGCAAATAAACAAAGATGAAAACTTACTTTAAAATAGTAGAAATTATTTTAAATTTATTTAATATAAATTTAAATAGTAATTTTGATATTTAATAATTTATATACTTATTTTTAGAGATTTTAATATAATGAGCTTATATTTTTTAAAGATATCGCTCAAAATAATTTATATAAGAAACTACTTAAAATAGTTTGTTTTTAAGCATTTTTTGAAATTTTATTTTCAAAAAATATTATAACAAAAAAATTAAATACTTAAAATCATTTTTTATAGTTAACTATTTAAACAATTTCATTTAAAATTTTGTTTTTAAAATTCACTTTTATAAAATTATAAAAAAAATGATTTTGTTTTATAAAAAGAATCTGTAACACATGGGTCCAATCAATCTTAGTTTCTGGTATAAATTTTCTGCAAAGTCCACAAAAGTGGAGTCAAGATTCCATAGATCTGGCAACTCATCAACTCATTATAACTCAAAATGTATTGCAACACGACTCATGATGAAGTTATTTTTTTAATTAAAAACGATATTTATTTATTCAAAATGATAGATATTACATCGAAAAACAATATAATTTAGAAATGTTAAAAATCAAAAGGACAAATGGACAAAAAAATATACAACATCCAACTTAATAGCATTAAAAGTAAATATATTTTAAAATTTTGATGAAATTTACAAATATAACATAATTAAAATGTTTAAAATAATTATGTATTTTGAGTTGCAACGTTGAAACCCTAAAATAATCGATTCAAAAGAGATATATATAAAAATTAATCTCAATTTAAAACCAAACAAACACTATGACATGCGCATATCAAAACGATTTCACAATAAGGAAAAAACTGAAAAAAGACAAAAATTAAATATGTATACCATTTATTTTTTAAAAGAGAATAAAAAAACAATTTAAAGAAATAATTTTGAAACAAAAATTGACGTTAAATAACTTCTTTTTATGTGAATAGAAAGAAGTAAAATAAAAGAGATCGGGAAGAGAGTCGTTAGGTTTTACGCACAACCGACTCATGCAAGTTGGTCCAATAATAAATTCTTATATTGTTAATTTGTGCTATCTCTTCACTTAAATTAAATTTATTTATTAATTAGTATTATATTTGAGTTTAATTACCGTGTATTTTCAGTGTATAAAATTTTTCGCTGTCAACACATTATTAATTAGTATTATATTTGAGTTTAACAATTCACAACCCTAACTTTTAGATAAAAATAATGCATTAACCACCTATTATACTTTATTAACTAGTAATCTTTACACTATTAACCAGAAAAGGAAACACACAAAAAACCAGAAAACCATGTATAAACCAAGAACAACAAAAATAAACAGTTAAGAAAATATCAGAAGAACTAAAATAAAATAAAAAATATATTTAAAAAATAAAATAAAAATCTAAGAAGTGTAGATTTGGAGAGCAATGTGTAAAAAATACAAGTGAAAAACAGAATTTAGGTCAACACAAAAATTAGTTGTAGATTGATCCAAAAGAAAGAGAGAGAAGAGAGAGAATGAGAGAAGAAGACATGCATGAAGCTGAAAAGGAAGAGAGAGACAGTAGTATTTAATTTGATTTTATTATTAATTAATGAAGAGAGAGTAATAGGGGTATATTAATAAAGAGAGAGAATATAAACATATATAAATGTGTACAACATATATACGGTAGTTGTGTTTGTATTTGTGTTTAAAAGTGTGTTTAAATAACATTTCTCGTATAATAATTCTTATACATGATCCTAAAGAAATTAGATTAAAAATTAAATATTTTTAATAATTGTCATTAAATATAGAAGGTGTTTACTTATCTGTGTATATGGATTAAATGCTAAATGTATTTATATGTGCTAGTATCTACTTAATTTGAATTGAATCATAAATTTATTAATCTTTTTCTATAATTTAAGTATAGCATATATATTTTCAGAATGGAGATTCAAGTCAAATTCTCTCTACCTTCCTTAACGCGGAAGAATATCATTTGCCGATGAGTCTCAAATAATACAACAATAATCTTAATCCTTATACATATCATCATTTTTATTCATATTTTAAAATGAACAAATAACCCATATATATATATATTTATATATATATATATATTTTGTTATTTTGACAAGCTCCAACATTGTAATAAAACTATTGAATGTGTTGTACAAAAAAAATACACTATTCTACAACCGCACACTTCACCTGACCCAATTTGCTCTCACTTTCAGATCCCATTTACGTAGTATATATACATGATAAACTTATTATATACTCAAACAAAGATAAAAAAGCAAAGTTAGATTTGTATGTGTGAATGTTACGATTAGTTGTACAACTTTGTCAATCATGCTTACATTTTACGATTGTTATCATCATTGTTATTATAGAACTAAATTTTATAATTTGAATTCAATTATGAATTTATTAATCTTTTTCTATAATTTAAGCATACATATATGTTTTCAGAATTGAAATTCAAGTCAAATTCTCTCTACCTTCCTTAACGCGGAATAAGTCATCATTTTTATTCTTATTTTAAATTGTACACTTACGAATAGAAATGTCTCCCTCGTACACATACATTGTTCATGTTAACAATAATGAACAATTTGTGCGTGCGTGCCTTTGCACGATCTGTTCAAAAACACAGAAGTTATTCGTATGATTTTTTTTAATAATTATTTTGATCTTCATGGTCTATTTTATTTTTATAAATCACTCTTAGTTTTTATTAGTCTTTTAAGAATTCCTTCACTAGTCTTTTCAGAATTCCTTCACGCTTAAGTGGGCGATGAGTACTATATATATAGCTATCTTACACACTACAAAACACATTGCTCTCCAGAAAAAATACAGAATACTCGAAAAAGAAATGCCTCGTTTCTATACGGCTCATGTCAGCTCCGATTCAAAGTTTTTTGATGCCTTTGAGCGATTTGTTCAAACTGGGATAAAACCCAGAGTGAGTTTCGTGGTTTCAACAAACATCAGCTCTGATTGTTACAACTACATGAGTGAGCTGATTGTAAACAATAATCTGGACCAGAATCGTAGCGACATAATTGCTAATCCACGTGCTGAGTATCGTCGACATACTGAGTATCGTCGACGTTCACTTACCCATCCACCTCCAACCATAATTGTGAGAAGCAGGGCTGAGTTGTCGTCTGCCTACTTAACTAATGGGGCTCATTTCAAGGCACACGTCACTGTTGGTGTTAACGGTCGCGGAACACTTGTTCACACCATCAAGGAGCGTGGCATTCAGCTTGTCCGCTTTCCTTGAAGCAATGATCACAGATGCTAAGTTAGTATTGTAATGAAGTCTATGTTTCTTTTTTCAGTTGTTTGAGTTGTTTGAGTTAGTGTGGCCATATATGGAGTCTGTATGTGTTTGTTTGTTTGTTTCTTTTTTTATTGTTTGAGTCTGAGTTAGTTTGGCCATGGAGTATGTGGGAAAGTATGTAAGTATCTGTTTCTTTATTATTTGAGTCTGCATTAGTTTGGGAATGTGTTGAGTCATGTTTATGGGTTATTATGTATGGGTGTAATGTAAGCATTCTCTAATTAGTTATTAATATATTGTTTAAATATTTTGTGTAAACTTGTTTATCATCAAAATTATGCATTCTTTTAGTTTGGCATCATACGAATAACTTCTGTGTTTTTCTAAGAATAACTTCTGTGTTTTTCTAAGAATAACTTCTCGGTGTTTTTATAAGAATAACCATAATATTAATAATCATTACCCATATCAATCATTATCTAATAGTGTTTGTGATTTTCTGTATTTTAAAAAAGAAATATAAAAATAGTTATTTCTGTATTTTTTTTTCGGAATGCATGTTTAAATCAAAAAAGTAACACACCTATATAGTGTTTGTAATTTTCTGTATTTGAAAAAAGAAACAGAGCAATAATTTTTAAAACAAATTCACTAACTCTACATTTTTAATTTAATATAACTTTTTTATATATTTATGAAACTGCCATTAATGAAAACAGTTATTTTTCCATTTTTTTTGGAATGTATATTTAGATAAAA
>JBBPBS010000170.1:3739694-3776142 GCA_037974835.1 Cicer judaicum
GAAATCGATAAAAAAAATAATTAATTTAAGAAAATCAAAAGATCACATAAAATTAAATATTTTTAATAAGATATGAAAAATATTAATACTAAGTATAAAAAAAAGAAACATAAAGATAATTTTTATATCGATTAAATGAGAGAGATGATTATCCAATGAAGTTTATATATCCAAATTAGAACAATTAATTTCTTACTCAAAATTAACTTGTAATTGTAACACCCCAAATTTTAAATAAATATTTTCTTAATCAAATAGAATTTTAGATAATTAATTTGATTTTAAAACTATTTTAGAATATATATGGATAAATTTTGTGACTAACTTTCAGTATATGGAAGTTTTCTATATGATACGCTAATTTTGTATATATTTGCCTAAATAGGTGATATAAATAGCAAATATTATATTTTATTATTTTATATATTTTCTATAAATAATAATATTTTAATGTAAATATTTTAAAGAATAAGATTTTAGGTCACTCTACATCTATATGCGTGTTTGCAGTTAATGTAATGTTTTTTGGTATGTTTGACCGATATTAAGTGTACACATAATTATATTTAATTATTTATAAGCATATTTTATTTTAATTATTTATTTTACAATTAATTATCTTGATATATTAGTCATTTTAATATTGAGTTTCTTTATTTTTATATAGTTGCACATATTTATTTTTAATTATTAAATAATATAAATTGTTGATGTTATTTTTATTTATTTTATCATTTCAAATATTCTATAAAGATGATGTATTTTTATATGATTATTTTGAAAGATGTTATAATAATAATCATAGTTATTATTTTGAATATGAGAGTTTTAGTTAAAGTTATATTTATCTATGTTTAGGATATATGATATTATGTTAAAATGAGTATTTTTGGAGAAAAGTTAATAGGAAAGTAAAATAAACTAGTTATTTATTACGGATTTTTAGAAAGACTAAAAAATGAATTTTGGATCAGACGACTATTTACACCCCTATTTTCTACTTCTGCATATTAATTTGGGTTACTACTGGTTGGACTTTTTCTTTTCTACACATACGAGTTGTTCATTACACCTCTTTAGACTAGACTCCCCTATGTTGGGCCTTACAAACTATTTTACTCATGCACCTATACATCTGTCATCTACACCCTTCAATCTACAATTAAAAACAAAAAGAACAAACAGTCGCATGAAGAACACACATCAACACTATCTTCCCATCAATTCGTTTCTATTTTAGAACGACCCCAACCTCTATCGTACACAAAATCGGCCATTGAATCCATTTTTGACATCAATTTTATCAACCGTGACTCCGTTTAATCAGAAAAAGTTGCGTTTCATTCCTTGGGCGAGCTGTTTTTGGCCGATTCCGATCATCACGTTTGTTGTATCAAAAAACTGACATCATTTTTTGATTCCTCTCGTTGAAACCTTTAAGAAGCACTAGTCATTTGTATTTTTTGGTGAAGTTGGCGTTTGACCATTTCGACGCTCCGACAAGTCGTCACGTTTCTACGATTTTGTGAACTCGTCGTTTATTCGGATACGCTCGCTGTACATTGTCGATATGCAGTTGCTGTTGAAAATTTCTATTGATTTTTGTATTTGAGAAAGCATCTAAATAAGGTAAGGGGTGAGAGAGCGTTTGAATTCATGAGTATAATATAATGTGAAATGAACGGGAAAATCGTATTTTCCAACGATTCATTGGGGGCTCACTACGTACATCATTAGCCCTTTGAGTGATAAATTGATTAATATGAAAATAAGGAAATTGTGAGATTAAAATATGAAATATAAATATTTATAAGATGTTGATTGATTTAATTTCGTTAAATGTGTGATATTTGATATTATTATGATATTTGATTTCAAATGAATTTGATGCATATGTTTGATAGATGAATTTATGTGATGTGATAATAAAATATGGATGCAAGATATGATATATGTATGCGGGATGATAATGCTGTTTTTTTATGTATGATTAATGATATTATAAAATTGTGATGAGAATATTAAAGTACTCCATATATGATGAAACAATGATCATTTATAAAGATGGTGCTCTTAATGGAGTAGTCTAAGCTAACCAGGGGAGAAAATAAATATTGGGAATTTGTGAAGTGAATATTATTTTGTCATCATATAAGTAGAGCCTGACAAGCCTAGTGATTTTGGGGAAGTATAACTGAATGAGTCTGATCGTGGCAGTCTGCTGTTGAGCCTTAAGGCAAGATTGTTAGACCTTGGAGGTATTCGGGTGGGAAATTCCTAGGTGACTTGGAGGTAACACTCCAAATGTCAGAAGCTACCACACAACACACGTTTACCTCGACTGTGGTGGAGACTCATAATTGAGGGGGAGATTGTTGAGTATTCAATTATGAGTGGTTAGTCCCACATTGACTAGGAATGGAGGTTGTATTGGATATATAAGGAGAATGACCCATACACCTAATGCCTTAAGGTTTTGGGTTGAGATGTGGTGTCTAAGTCTCTTATGAATCCTTGTTTAGCCTATTCCGAATGTTGTGCTCTCCCAGACTCCCCAACAAGTGGTATCAGAGCTTGGTTTGGCTTGGTGGGGGAGCAAAATAAAGGACTCGGATAAAGTGGATCAGTTCTAGTGGTCAATAAAGGACTGGAGTCGGTGATCAAGAAGTCTAGTGGTGGAAACTCATAATTGAGGGGGAGATTGTTAGGTATTCAATTATGAGTCTTTAGTCCTACATTGACCAGAAATGGAGACTGTATTGGATATATAAAGTGGTATGACCCATACACCTAATGCCTTAAGGTTTTGGGCTGAAATGTGGTGTCTAAAGTCTCTTATGAATCATTGTTTAGCTCATTTCGAATGTTGTGCTCATCCGGATTCCCCAACATTGTTGTAATAGTGAAATTTACTGATTTTCCTTAAGTGATTTTGACTTTATAATATTATGTTTTTCTTTGAAGAATGGTTGTGTAATGATACAATTTACTTATGAAATTATCCCCCTTGAGAGAGCAACAAAACACAATTTTATTAAAATAAAATGGCTTAAGGAAATATTTGATGGGTTGGTGAAAATATATTAATAGAAGAAAAATAAGCTTCATGTCGAGCATACATATTACGTATGATTGGAGGGTTACTGATGGGCGACAAATCCAACAACCGTGAACAATTTAAAGTATTTGTCAATCCTAGAGTATTTAAATAAAACGTCACAATATAGTTGGGGTTCACTAGTTTTAGCAACACTTTATAGAGAATTGTGTCTTTCTACTAAACTTTATGTGATGTCAATAGGAGAATGTGGAGTGTTGTTCCAGAACTCTACTTGGTATCGCTTGTTATGTGTCACCCAAAGGTAACTATTACATAAAACTTTTATTATATTTATTTTAATTTTAAAACTAACTACTTAGTACATCAATAATTTATTTTTATTTGGTTTAAATATGTACATAGTATTTGGAATTATAACATTTTTTATTTATTTTGGTTCTCGTAATTTTTTTTGTTTGATTCATATTCCTAAAAATATAGTTTCATTTTAAAATAGTATTTCAGTCCAACTTCTGTTACAAAATTTCTAACGCCATCAAGATCATCGGGTTGCATCATCCTCTGGTGATGATTGCCTCAACACCCGCTGCTTACATCATCCTCTGGAGATGATTGTCTTAGCATCCTCTAGTTACATCAACATCTCCTCTGGTTGGACGACTATACCAGAGGATGATGTAACTAGAGAATGCTAAGGAAATCATCATCAAATGATGATGCAATCAGAGAATGCTAAGGCATTCATCATCAAAATATTGTGCAACCAGATGGTGTTAAGGCAATCATCACTAGATGATAATGCAACTAGAAGATATGCAACCAGAGGATGTTAATGCAGTCATCTTAATGGTGTTCGAGTTTTTGTAACAAATTTTTTGACTTAATGACTATTTTAAAATAAAACTATATTTGAAGGGATGTTAACCAACAAAAAAACTTATGAGGACTAAAATAAAAAAAGTTATAATTTTAAGAACTAAAGACGTATTTAAACTTTTTTTTTTCAAAAAAATTAATACTAGTGATCTAAACTTTAGTAAAGTTCCTCACAATGACATAAAAGGATACCAAAAAAATAATTGATCACATGATAATTGAGGAAGTCATATAATTATTCATATTTATTTACATTTTTTTAATTATATATTTTACACTTCTTATATTTTACAACAACATATCTTTGACATATCAATTTTATTGGAGACCATACCTTAGGTTCGGATATGACATTACCAAGAAGAGATGGACACATGAACTGCATTTACATATATGCATTGTCATCGTATTATTGAAAAGCACCATAAGATAAGGTCACATTCCAACTCAACTTCCATCAACAAATACCACTACTGCTAGAGAACATGAAAAGATTCCATGAGGTATGGAGTTGAGGTTAAATGAGATTGGGTTTGGTGGTAGTAAATTAAACATTGAAATGAGCGTGAGAATCAAGTCTTTCAAAGTTAGTTTGTAGAAGGTGTTTTGCAATACAATACAAAATATATGAATTAGTTTAGACAACGCATTAAATGATTTATTTATATAGAACAATATATGTGTAATCTTTACATCCATCAAAATATCCTCATGTCCAATCATCCCCATCAGCCCTACAAGTGCAAACGATGCCCAAATCGCATAATCATCTTTATCGTCGTCTCACCTACATACCGAATCATGCATTCATATTATGATCTACCACCACCGCACCTATAAATTCCTACAAAAGTTTCATATTATGGTCCACCATATGTAAATACCCCCGTAGAAATAACAACTAATTATTATGTTCTTTCTTTCAATGTCTAAAATACAAATCCACGATCACTTAACATAACACATGATTTTTTTAAAATTTGGTTGAGACTCAATGCATAACTCTTGATTCGACTTATGTTATTTTTTATTTCATGTATAACTTTGGGGTTCAAAATTATATAGAAACGTGTAGGAGTAGCTCTAATCTTTAGACAAATTATCAAGAGTTTGAATTGTTTACATTATCAATAGTTGAGAACGACTATAAGGAACATGATTAAAATGAAGATGAATTAGAACAACCTCAAATTGTTTGTTAAACAAGTTTGGCGGTCTACTAGATGTGGGATAAAGGGAGTTTAGGTAGATACATTAATTAAAATTTGTAGTTTTTTTTATTTCAATGTATTTTTTTGTTTTTCTTAACATATAATGCATTTTGTTGCATTTTATTAATATACTTTACTTTTTATTTTTATTATATTTAATGATTTATTTTTATTATTTTTTCAATTAATTAAAAAAATTAAAGCTATATATGGTCACATCCCTATGATACAATCTCCTGAAGATAGGAAAATAACTGTAGAACACATGGCCACAAGCGGGGAGCGACCTCGTGAAGATAGGAAAAGTAGCGCGCCACACATGGTCGCATGTCGGGGATTTGACCTTCTGAAAATAAGAAGAATAACAACACAACACACAACTGTTTGTCGGGAATGGGACTTTGTGAAAGCCCAAATAAAGTAGGATATTTTAATATATAATTTTCAAGAGTTTGATTGTCATTCACTTTTACACTATCACCACGTCACAACATTCATAGACACGACTTTAGAAGGAATTATGATAACATTTGAATATTTTTAATGATCTATCAATTGTGATTGATTGATCGTGTAAAAACTGTTTACACTATAGTGTACATTAATTGAATTTAATTTTTGAAGTAGAGTTTTTAATTTATTTTTAAAAAGGTTATTATACAAGAAAAAAAATTCCAAAAAAAATGTTTACAATATAGGAGTACAACGAACTAGATTTGTTTCCGTTAAAATACATTTTTGACCATCAAGTTTTAAATTCTAGTCTTTTGACCTCCTAACTTGAAGATAAATTTTAACCCATTTTGTGAACTATGTTTTCTTTTATTCATTTTATTTTTTTTAATTTCTTTTTAAAATTGTCAACTATATTTATTATTATTTAAAATAAATGGATAATAAAATAGGGTTTTAAAATTGTCACATTGAAAAAATTGAGAGGTCAAAAAGTGTATTTTTACGCTTTTAAAATTATTATAATTTTTTGTACGTTTAAAAAGGTAAAAATATATTTTTGACCCACAAATTTAAAAATAGAGGAATATTGACACTCTAATTTATTATTTATTTATTTAAATTAATAATAAACAAAAATATTTTTTTTTTTAAAAATAAGTGACAATATTAAAAAAAATGAGTTTATAATTTTAAAAAATATGGTTGGCAATTTAAAAAAATAGATTATTGACAATTTATAAAAAAAAAATTGTATATTTCACATAATTATAACAAAAATGTCATGTTAGCGTTGATTAAGTTAAAGTTAAGAGGGGGACCAACTATTTACAAAATAAATTAAAATTAAAGGAATTAAAATTAAAATTTTAAAATTTTGAGAGCCAAAATTACATTTTAGTTTATTTTTTTAATTCATTATTATATATGTTTAGTAATTAGTAGGTACTTGTGATTGTGTTGGTCCAATTTGCTAGTTAAGACTTCTGCGACGAAATCGTATGGATCTATTTGCTGAAAATATTTAAACTAAATTTTTTAGTGAAAGTGAAAATTTACTAAGCCCCAATCAGAGACAACCTTTGTGACTTTGTTTCATGTTCCTCTGTCTCTCTCTCTTCTTCATCTTCTTCCAAAAAGTTCCAATCCTAAATCAACTCTTTTTCTTTCAACTCTTTCTTCAATGGTTGTTCTAGAAGCTTCTAAGGTAACTCTTCCAACACCATCTTCTCTCTCTTCACCATCTTCTTTCTCTTCCATTCTCTTTGAACCCACTTCTCTTTCCCTTGCAATCACTCACTCCAACTCTTCAATTTCTCTCTACCCTTCTTTCTCACCTCTCTCTCCTAATTCCTCTCTTCAATTTCCACAAACCCTAATTTCTTCCCCTTCTTCTTGCTCCACTTTTCTTCTTCTCCAATCCCCTAATTCAACTAACCCTAACTCTGTTATTTTCATTGTTTGTGGTCCCCACCGTTCCGGTTCTCAAATTCTCCTCCGATTCTACCTTCTCAATAGTAAAACCAATGCTTTTTCTAGGGTTACGCGTGTTTCATGTGGGTCCCATAGAGAATTTCTTCGGTTTGAACGTGAATTTGGGGTTTTGATTGATGCTAAACATGGGGTTTCTGTTAAGGTTGTTGGTTCTGTTAATTATTTCGCGGTTTATTCGGTTTCGAGCTTTAAAGTTTGGGTTTTTGCTGTTAAGATGGTGGAGGAGGATGGTGGTGGTGGATTGAAATTGATGAAGTGTGCTGTGATTCGGTGTTCGAGGCCGGTTTGGTCTTTGAGTATTTCGTTTGGGTTTTTGGTACTTGGAGAAGAGAACGGGGTTAGGGTTTTTGCGCTGAGGAGGTTGGTGAAAGGAAAAGTGATTGTTAGGAGAGTTGGGAATTCAAATTCGAAATTGAGTTTGAAGCAATTGCCTAATGGTGATCATAATGGGAGGTATAGAGGTGACCGAGGAGCGAAATGCCGTGGTGGCAGTGGTGGCATTGATGGGGTCTTGGATGCAACTTGCAATGGTGGATTGGAGGGGAAGATTGAAAAACATGGAGTTTCTGGTAGGTACTTTGTTAACTTTTTGGTATATTTTTGTAAGCAAGTTTTGATTTTAGTAGAATGATGAGAGAAAATTAAATGCCACGTTTATTGGTATTGAATATGGTCTATTTAGCTTTTGATATAAATATATGGATTGGTATTGATGATCACATTTTCAATTTTAGGGGATGAAGTCCTTGGTGGATTTTTGTTCAATAACAATAATGAAAAGTGAAAAGAAAAATGTTGTTTTTATTGGTTTTGAATATGGTCTATCTGGCTTTTGATATAATGATGTTTGTTGTGATATAATTTTTTATTAGTTTTTATTAGAGTTTGGTAACTAGTATGTTATATGGTTACATGTTGCTTGTTTCCATTGAAGTATGGATATTGACCTCAGATATTTTTTAGTTGGAATTTAGAATTTTGCCTGTCTAATTTACTTTCTTGTCTTTATTCATTAATTTGGTAGGTATCTGTTGGTAACTGTTATTTTAAGAGTTAGTTAGTTGTAAGAGTTAGTTGTTGATTAATTGGCTAGGTTGTTAGATGCAATGCAGCATGTTGCCTATAAATAAGAGGATGGGTTCCGTTCCGTGGGAGAGTGGCATGTCATTTCAGAGGGAATTAGGGTCTTTGGGATAGGGGTGCACCGATCTTCGAAGTTTTGCAACTTTGTAGCTGTAATTTGGGAAGATTTTCCCTTTTCTTTCTAATAGAATACCAGGTTCATAACATTGTCAGTATTAACAGAAGTTAATGCAAAATGATGGTTGATACTGCCAGCCTGAATGTATTAAAGCATGGTGTGTTTTGGCCTACTCTTTAGTCTTACTGTCTGGCCAAATATGATCATTTACAGATTTATATGTGATTTCCTCTAACTGTTCTTCACTCATTTGTTTGATTTCAAGATGTCTTAGATGGTAAATAACTAAACATTAAGAACGGGTCTTAAACTGCAGGGTGTATTTTTGTATTTCTTCTGACAATTGGAATATCTAGCTAGCTGACTGGACATCTACTTTGATTTTTTATCTACCTAAATTTTCCTACATAGTAGTTTCGTAGGGATCTCGTAATCTGAATACTTTTTTCGATGCATAATTGCCATTTGCTTCCTCTATTCCTCAATATATTATCTAATTTATGTATTTTTACGCTCAGCGAAGCAGGCAAGTGTTAAACTTAAACATGACAACAGAGACGGAGGTGCATGTTTTTTGGCATTGAAGGGAAATGGGGTTGAAACAAAGTCAATGTCAAAGGTATCCAAGTCCCTGAAGGCTATTTCTATTCAAGCTTTGTCACAGAAGATGTTTCTGATCTTGGACTCCCATGGGGATTTACATTTGCTATGCCTCTACAATTCTGGCCTCGGAGTAGATATCGCCGGTCATGTGAAGCAACTGCCTCGTGTTATGAAAGTAAAAAGTTTGGCAGTTCATCCTGATGTATCCACAAGTAAGTCTCTCACATTCTGTCTTGTTTTATATTTTCAACAATTTACTTTGTGTACACTTTCTCAGAGAAAAAAATTATTTTGAAAAGGGCAAAACATTCAATAATTAGTTGGGGTTGAAATATTCCGCTTTAACGTTTCCATCCGTTATAGTTTGGTAATTATTGTCATGTCTGTGCTTGTTAGATAAAACCATTCATGTGCTTTCACACAGTAACTTAAACTTTTGTGAAAGTTGGTTTATGATATGGTATATCAAAGCATCTATGACCAATTGATTCAGAGTCTTAATCCTTGTTTGGTACCCCCATTCTTTTAAATAAGAGTTAAGATTCAGTAGAAGGTTCGGTGGGCCTGTGTGTTGCTTCAATTCAATTCAAGTTAAAAGAGATCTTGTGTTACCAGGTGTGTTGGATATAAAACCATTTATGTGCTTTCACCTGTCAGTTTACACTTTGGGATAGTCGGTACACAATAGTATTTCAATATTAAAATAAGATATCAGTCAACTAGGATTACAACTGTATAAAATATCTGTTAATCGGTTCTATAATTAGTTCTGGTTTGCGCCTTATCAGCCTCTTAGTTATTTGTAATCACACTATAAATATCAGACAATTGTGGAGCCTAGGGTCACAATTTGTCCAAATCATTCCCTTTAAAGATGAATGGCAATTGGGAAGGCTGAAATTCTAGTTCTCTTCTTTTATCACCATTTTTTCATAAGCATCAGATTAACAGACTGGTTAAATGTTACAAACTGCAGTGAATTGTGCTTGGTCTCTATTGTTTTCTCGAGTATGTTAAAGTATTTACTTAGTTTGAATGATTTGTTACTTGTCAGTTAGCGAAAGACCCAATATAGTTACTCATGTTTCTGTACTACCCTTTTCAATAGTTATCTGGTTTAATATGAACTGGCCACTGTGCTTTTCTTGTTCATGCTAACCTACTTGTCTTATACGATGCACTGGTGGTTTTTTAAGATCATTGGTATACGACGAGTTTGACACTGCTGTGAATTTCTTGTCAATGATTCATGGTTTCACTTCATTTTCATGTTTTGGAGATGTGTTTGTAACAATTGGTTTGAATTTTTTTTAAGATCATTGGTATAAGACGAGTCTGACATTGCTGTGAATTTCTTGTCAATGATTCATGGTTTCACTTTGTTTTCATGTTTTGGAGATGTGTTTGTAACAATTAGTGTGGATTGATAGTTACCTTCAAGCAAAAGGAGTTTGAACTTGGAAAACTGATTTATTTGTGGTCGAAAAGGTTGACTTGACATTTAACTAAAATTTTCTTATTATCTTGCAGTATCTCAGACTATCTGGATATCAGATGGATGCCATTCTGTGCACATGTTCACAATGGACGTTGAAAATGCTTCCAATGAAGCAGATGGAAATAACGGTGATGAAAAGCTTATGCATCTCCCAGGTTTACAAACATTTGTTTACATTATTTATGAAATTATTTAGTAAACCCTAATTGTATACGGAGGAGTGTGAAATAGACATAGTTTCTGCTAGTAATTAAGTCACATTGAAGCTCAACTTGTCAACAAAATAAAAATTACCGGGAACAACAGCAAAAAAAGCGATATTTGAAGGGACAAAAAGAAAATTTAAGTTTTATACGTTTTCAAGCATATATGTATTAACATATTCATGATTTATGATATCACTACACTTAGAAATCAAAGTAAAATTTGAAGTCAATAATTCCATTGCTTCAACTTTGTACTTGCAATTCAACTTTAGCATGTTGTCACTGCTTATCTCATGTAAATAAAAATTGAGTGCTTACTTTGAAATATGATAGGCATAGCATTTTTTCTCAGTGTTGGAGTTCTGTTATTTTATTACATAATTTACATTCTTTTTTATACTGGCATTTCAAATTTTTTTGTTTTGAATAACATATCAATTCTAATATACCATGGAAAGTGTTAATTGCATTTTCATCAAACTTTCCATCTATTGTTGAATAAATTGTTGCCATGCCTTTTCGGTGCTTCTATCTCTTTTCTCCATTTTCTTCATAGTCCTAAGTTACTTTTCTCTTTTCAGTTACTCAAGTTCTTTTCTCCAGTGAGAAGATCCAAGATGTCATTTCTATAGCTTCCAATTCCATTCTGATTCTTGGACAAGGTAATATTAAGTTTTCTTTCCATGTGTACCTTTATGTTCAATTCGACAATCTTACGTATTTTCTTCTACTTCCTCTGGCAAACCATAACAAATTAGAAAGGAAATGGCTAAATAAAATAAATGGCATGTCACAGTAAAGTCTTCACCAAATGTTCATTACGCATCTGATGTAGTATTAGTGATTTAAAAATTTTATATGGGTCATATGCATCATATGTAGACTTTCAAAATTATCATAGGCTGTTCCTGCATTTTATCTTTTGCTTACCTACTGTATAAAAATGTTTGCTCCTAAACAGGAAGCTTATATGCATATGCAATTTCCTGAAGTTGCTTGGACTTTTCATCTGGTAAGCATTTTCTCATTGTGTGATCTAGCTGATCTGTATCTTTTACTTCCTACAAAGTTTTGATGTAAGCTCTGTTTGCAGGAAATCTATTATCTTGACTCCCTTGATGTTGTAATGCATACTTGCGTGGTTCCGGGATACATTCTATCATTCATAGTAAGTATTTTATTAATCATAAAATAAATTTACATTTTTTTAGGAAGAATGAAATATTTCATAGATGATCTAACTAATGCATTTCTATAATTTTATTTCCCATCATAAAATGTGTGAATAACATGGCTGCTATGTCCTTAATTCTTGAGTTAGGTGCTCTGGTTGCCTCACCATATACGTCATCCTTAAGATACCGGAGGTCTTGAAAGGTATGTTAGTTTTTCTTGATTGTGAACTAAGTCATCAATAATATGATGTGACCGCATAATGATTTGTCTCACCTGTTCTGCTGCTATTGTTTAATGTTGAATTTTTTACATGATTGAGTCGATGTTTCTTTCATTTGAAAGTAAAATTGGCTACTTTGAAAACTCTAGTTCGTGGAATGTTGTAGTTTTCCTTGTACTCCTTCCAGTCTCGATTATAATAAAAAATCTTTATTTTTTGTGGTCTAAAATATAAGCAAATCTAACTACTTTCATTTTTATGTAATGAAGTAATTTCTAAAATATCCTTATTTCTATGGAACAAGTTCCTGTGAAGGTTAGTTTAGGAAATATTTGATTATATTGAGAATGAAACGAATTTAACAAATGTCCTTAAGCTATGTGTAAGTAGTTAGTTTTGCTTATAATTGGTATGTAATGAATCCATCTAAATACTTTTTGATTTTTTTTACATTTCTAGTTTATGATTTTTACAATTCTAGTGTATGATTTATAATGGAGTATATTACAATTCTAGTTTATGATTTTTTTAGTTTTTCTCATATGTAATGAATCCATCTAAATACTTTTTTTATTGTTCTTTTAGATTATTATCGGGTTCTTGGGACTGGTTAAATATCCGAGCAGTCGAAAATTCAGGTGCTGCGTTATTCAACTGCTCAAAGCAACCTGTCCTGCAAAACCTATCACAGCAAACTGCAAGACTACATGAATGAATCCAACAAAAATGTTAGCTGTTCATCCTACCTGTTTAAGGCCAATCTTCTGGAGGTTAGGTGAAATCATGGTTTTCTTGCCAAAGAACTAAGAGGGTTGATCTAAAAGTCCATGATCTTGGCAATTGGGCTACTCTGCTTGTTGGAATAATATATCTATTTGATTTCAATTTTTTCACTTTAGCTGTGTTTGGTTCTAATTAATGAAAGATGTTTTGTGGAGTTAAAAGGTTTATTTTATTTATAGTTGATGTAATAATAGTCAAATTAATTATATTTTACTGTCTTTATTTGACAATGTTTAATGCTTTTTTAATTATGATAAATTTCTATAGGTATTTTGATGCCTTCATCAATTCTATGGCTGACAGAAGTATCATTCATAATCATGAAAATGAAAAGTTAATGCATTTTCCCAATTCTAGTTGTTTTGCTGCATAGGGTGATTTAAGGGTTGAGGGTTTGCTTGGCAGAGAAGTAAGATATAGGATACACTCCCTCCTCCAGTCTTTAATATAAAAAAATTGGTCAAAAAATAATGTATTTAGTCCAAAAACTTGGTCAATAAAATTGATATAGTTGATCCAAATTTATATTAAAATATATGAACTTTTATTTACTAAACTTTCTCTTATATTAAAAACTGGAGGGAGTACTATAGCAGCTGAAAATAGAAAAATTTGTGCAGGTGCCGATATTTCATCTCATTTTTCATTTGTTATCTGTTTCAAAATCACTTATCCGGAAATTGGATTTCGGCATTCCATAATTTACATATCATTTGTAAGAGATTCTTAGAAAAAGCAGAAATTATTTTTTTTCTTCTTCATTTGTTGCAGTGAAATTTGGTGTTTGTCGGTCCTAGTGACTCACTAACATGTCCTTTGTACATCTTTTTAGTATGAGCCAATATGAATTATGAAGTGTGTTCTTTTATATTTGAGAATATACTACCATTTGGGAATATATTATTGAAATGTTCCAATTCGATAATGCTTTTTACAAATGTGAGTAAACATTGTAGGGTGGATTAGCAATTGCCTTATATTTGTGTTGGGACTTTGTTTTGTGAAGTGTGTCACTTTAATTTATAGTTTAATGAATATGGTTCTTTGAGCAGCATATATGATAGATGAACTTGTTTTTATTTTTAATTTGATAGAGTTTAAATTAAAGGTAGTCTAGTGCTAATATAAAATAACTTTACAACCGTTCAATTATAATTATTCAATCTTCTACATCATATTTATTCAATCTTCTACATCATATTTATATAATTTTTAAATCAAAGGTAATTATATAACGTTTCATTGAAATTTTAAATTATTATTAGCTATTGAAAAGAATTTTTATCAGGTATAAAAAAGATTAAAAAACTAATTTACATTTAAAAAAAATAAAGTTAAGATACTAAAAATAAATTAAACTGATAATTTTGCAGTGATACGGAGAAGAGTGATATTATATATATAAATAAAAGATAGACATTGATGGTGACTTATCACGTGGTTGGAGATATTATTCTCAAAGGATTGCTAAATAACATAACTGGTGTTGGTCATAAAAAACGTTATTTTTAGTTTGAAGGTTGTGAAAACCTTTGTTGTATTTCTTATACTTAAAAAAGTTCAAACAAGTAATAAAATTAAATTTTTATTGGGCTATTTTATGAAAATTTAATAGATCAAATTTCAATTAATATTTTTTTTCAAGTCAAATCAAATCAATGAATTTTGATATCTTTAGTATTAATATATAAAAGTTTATTATCCTTGTACGACAAAAGAAGTTTTTTACTACTCTACTATTTGTTGGTTGTTTATTAATTAATTTAACAATATTTATTAGTTTAAGTTTGATCAATATTTTTTTAACAAATAATTATTTTAGTATCTGAATATGTGATATGTTACCATTATAGTTTTTAAATATATCTAAATTATAAATACACATTTAGTGTTTTTTCTGTCAATAATTTTATAAATCAAATTAAATAATAAAAAATACATTTGAGATTAAATTGATTATCTTAAAATAATAATAAAAGAGATATTTGTAAATGTTTTTGAAATTTTTATGACAATGTTTCATTCATTCATATATATATATATATATATATATATAGATAGATAAGTGTTATTTAGATTCATGTGTTTGGGCATGTGAGAGGAAAAGACAAATAATCACTTGGAGCCAATAAGTGGGGATGAAACATATCTCCTAGAAATGCAGGAATATGCACTGCCAACTAAGAAAACCTCTCTTGAAACCTACTTAGCATACACATCAAACAAAATTGAGGACTATGAAAAGGTCCATAGTGGGACCCGTTTACCTCCATAATGTGAGGTACCCTTATCTCATTACTTTTAGGAATTAGAATGACATGCGATTACAATTCTATACACCACACAATTAATATATTTGTGATTGTTCGATCAAAATCGAACGCGTCAAAATTAAAGTATATTTTAATATTTTATTAAAAAAAAATTCGAGTTTTAATATTAAATCGTACAATATTAATAAAATAAATTAGTTACATGCTGACCACACAATATATAGTTACCACATTATACAATTCAAATCCCAATTTTAGGTTGATCGCTACAAGCATGTGGCACACATATGAAGAACCATAGAGATAGTCATTCTCCACTCCTTAAAATATCCACTATATGCTCTTTTTGACAAGTGACATATACTCTTTTGAATGACTTTCACAGCCCATATTGAAAGCAACTCAACAATGTTAATTACTCATGCTACTATGCTATCACATTATCAATCAAAATCCAACGTGGAAAACAGTAATAAGCTACATGGATTCACTCCCTTTGGGCTTTTACTATGTCACAATATCATGGAGTTTTCATTAAAGTTACAAACAAATTTTAAAATGTATGTAATCGATTGTTTGTTGATATCTCTTTTATTTTTATAAAATTCACTTTGATTGTCTTCTTCTTTTTGTCAATCGACATCTTGATTGATACTATAGTAGACTATCTCACCTTGAGACCAATTTATGGTATGTTTAGTTACATCGTATCATTGTAGTAATTTATTTGGATTATTTTTATATTAGTACAAAAATATATTTTTAAGTTACAAAAAACTTCAAAAATATGTAATAGTTGTTGTTATTATCTCCGAGTATTTTTTAAAGTTATTTTGATTGTCATCGTTCTTTCAATCGACATATGGACCGACACTATAGTCGATTATCCAACCTTGAGACCAAATTATAGTGTGTTTTCCTATATCATACAATTATTGTAACTTAAGTTGGATATTGCAAAAACCATCAATGTGTATTTATTATTTTTTTCAACCGTATCCTTTATTAATATATCTTGAAAAATAAAAAGTTAAACTAAATAAATTCTTTTATAAAATGTATTATCTTTGATCCTATTTATAAGAAGAAAAAAATTCAAATCAATGCATTCATTACTTATTTTAACTTTTTGACTATTCTTACAAATATTTTCGTATCTAAAATTGTGAGAGTTAAATACTCATTAATAATGATAAAAAAATAAATATTTTAAATAAGGATACAAAAGTAATTTAACAATAAATACCCTTTAAAATTCATAACTTTTTTATATTTAAGACCAACGAATTCTAAACAAATATCATCTTGTATATAGGAATGAAACAGGTATTATTTTAAGAACATTTGCCCTTAAAATTAACATATTTAATGCACAATTAATTTTCTGAAATTGGCAACAGAACTTATAATTAAAGATAGTAATAATAAGCCACTACTTTATGTGTGTTGATCTCTTTAATTTGAAAGCTTGTAATAAGCACTTCAGATGCTAACTTGTGATTGAAAATGGTCCAACTTCACCTGATTACAGCTCAAATCAGAAATTTCTTGAAATGGGTATCAATTATTTAGTGTTTTATCATAAAACAAAAATTAATTATTTTTTGAGCTGGTGTAATGTAATAAAATGAAGCCCATGTTGGCCTTTTTAAGGGCAAAACAACAACAAGGGTAACATAATAATCACAAATAAGTGTCAATTTATTGGTACAAATTTTATAAAACAATCATGGCCACTAATATTTTGGCAATTTATCATGATGTAATTGTACCTGGCAATAATGTACTCTCTTGTCAATTTGTTGTACATTAGTACTACCTTACCTCATTTGCAAATTGCAGATCCAGAAACATTTTGTACTAGGGGAAAATAATATCATTAAAAGAAAAAAAAAATTACTTTTATAAAATACATAAGTTTTATAAATGAAATTCACCCAAAATAATATATGCTATGTAGGTGGTGTTTTTTTTTCAATATACGAAGTATTTTATAAATATGATGTATTTTATATCATTGTGCGTTCGAGTGATCATGTGTTTTTAGTTTTTAATTTTGAAAGTTGATTTTTAAATTAAAATATATTTGGATAAAATAGAGTTGAGTTATATTTTTTTACTTTATTTCAAAACAATTTTTTCTTGAAACTAAATTTATTTGTAGTTATTATAATAATTTCTACTATCATATACTTGCTAAAATGCAAAATAATTTTGTTTTGTATTTTTAAATATGATATATTTTATATCACTTGGATGATTGTGAGTTTTTAGTTTTAAAAATCAATTTCAAAAATAAAATTTGTTTGGATAAAATATCATTGAATTGATTTTTTATTTAATTTCAAAATAATTTTTTCTTAAAATTCAACGAAAAATATAGATTTTGTAGTTCTTATTTTTGTTTTAAAATTAGTAAGTTACCATCAACAGAGATAATCATCACTCCAACAACCATTGATTACTACTGTCACCAACCACCGCCTCACCTCTAGAAACCACATTCGACCACCACAAACACCACTAGTCACTCACCTCTAACAAATATCACTACTATCTTTGATCATCACTGTCACCACTAACCACCCACCTCCAACCATTGCCACCATATATGATCGTTGTTGCTACCACCTCCGACCATCCACCTCCAATCACCGACCACCCATTTCTGACCACCGCCAATACTATAGTCACCCACCTCTAACAACCACCACCACCATCTATGACCTCCGACTACCATCCACCCAATTTTGACACCACTGATGCCATAATCACCACCCACCCAACTCCAATTGCCACCTCCCCCACCACCAACACTATGGACCACCCACCCTTAACAACCGTCACCCCATCTCTGACAATTGTCACCCCCATCTTCGAGCACCACCCATCACCACTGACCATTCACGTTCAACCACCACCATCTCCAACACTTCCATGCCACCACCAACAATCACTATTGTCCACCACTTAAGTAACTGTCGGTCACACTCCGACTACCATTTCTAACTATGGATTGTCTCTCTTAACCATTAGAATCAATTGTTTTCAACCATTAGTCACCAATACAATAATCATCTTCTATAATTATTATTTTCAACTACTATTATTAAAATCATTATAGTTAAATAAATTATAATTTTATAATATTTGAATTATTTTTTAAATTAATTAAAATTAATTTTTTTTATTTTTTATTTTTAATTATTTTGGTATGTTAATTTTATTTTTTTTATATTTGATGAATTCATTTATGGTAAATAGAATGATTCAATTTAAATAAAATAAAACTAAAACTCAAATAAAAATTTAAATTTAAATTCAGAATTGAAAATTAAAATTAAAAACTCAAAATAAAGAGAGAGTTTAATTTTTAAAACAAAAAATCATCATGAGCGGGACCTTAACAAAAAAAATTTGAAACAATTGTTAACCAACTAAATATAAATTTTTAATATTAATATGATAAGCATTTAGAGTCTATCATTTTTCAATGCATTTTATTATTTATTTTTCATTTTCAGTGGTAAATTCGAATCCTTTTTGTTGCCATTTATTTGTATGAAACCATAGATTTGTGACAGAACTTTTTTTGTATTAAGTACTTTCAAAATATAGAGCATTTTATACCCATAGGTTGCAAACATCAACAATTAGAGCATGTTTTAGGTAATTATATGTCATGTGTACAAAGTTTCTACCTCTTTGTTGATGATTAATTTTTATGTCTGACCACTTTAATTAGTGGGATATCCTATTTAAACCACATTTTTTTTATACACAAAATTTAAACTCTCGAATTTTTTTAAGAGATTTTAATTTAATGTCACTCAAACTAATGTAATATTATTGGTAGGTATCAACAATACGAACATGGTAATTAATTTTTTTTTTACACCAAGTTTAATATCCCATTTTTCACACTTCTTTAGCTATATGACTTTTTCGCATAATTACATATCATAGTTTTTATATTTGTGCAAATTGTATTATACAAGACCCTCACTTCAAAATTTGGTTTAAAACTTGTTGCCAATGTGAACAATGGCGAAATTAACTTAATTTTTACGATTGAAAAAATATAAAGAAAAAGTAAAAAATATAAATATAAATTAATATATCAATATTAATAATAAAATAAAAATTCACAATGACATTTTCGCTCATAAAATACAATTTGAAGTAGTAACAAAAATAGTAAGAAAATTCAAAACATAACAAATGATATAAATAAAAAGATTACATATCACAATCATGATTTCATCAACAGGGGTCTACTTCAATCATATGCATGGATTGATATGGACGCAATTGCTTTCACCACAAACATCATCATTCAACAGTAATATAATTGAAAACAATAATAGGTGCTGAAAGTGAAAAACAATTGACAATGACTCAAATTCACGTGCTAAAATAAATGTGCCAAGTGAAGAGGTGTAAAACTATGAAGTAGAAATAAAATTTATTTTGGTTCTTCAGAAAAAAAAAATATATAACTTGATTTAGTTTTTGATAAAAATAAAAGTCATTTTAACAATAAAAATAAGTGAAGACAATTTAGTCATAATATATACTCCTGGAAACATAATATGCAATAAAAAAACATTATACAAGAATTATTTTGTTTAGATTTATTATTATTATTATTATTATTATTATTATTGTTGTCGTCGTCGTCGTCTTCGTTGTCGTCTTTAAGGAAATAATAAATATTATTATAACTGATTCATATAATTGTGAGATCTTGAGAACGAATTAAGACAAAATATTTAATCTAACAATATTAGTTTGATTTATATTTTTAGTGAAAAAAAATGACATTTATTATTATTCTTAGAGACTAAATTGAATTCATATTTTACTTTTGTGAGAGAAGAAGATTGTTCTTGAATCTAAAATTTATTTACTAGACAAGATCATAGTTATTGAAGTAGAGGCAAAAGATAGACAAATGTATAAATTTGTCTTTTTGCAACTAAGAACATAATAAACCCAATAGGAAAATTTGTGTCAAATAATTAACTAGGAATATTACAACTTCAACTAATAGGGGCAGAGAATAAGAAAGTTACTATTTTTGTACTATGAATTTTTTGCAAAGACCAAAATAAGACCGAGTTAAAGATAGGGTTGCAACATAGAATGGACATTCAAGCCATGTATTTGTACCTTGGAGATTCCAAAGGTGAAAGAGCAAATTAAGTAAAATACATACTTATATAAGTTAGTTCACTAGCTTGAGTTAATAGATAAAGAATCGAAATATCCATGTTTAAATTTGGTTGAGAAAAAAAAATAATATAATAATTAATTATTAATTTTAGCTGTTAAAAAAATACAAAAAAGCACATGCCACCCACTGGTGTTTTTCCATTGTACAACATCAAAGTTTTTATGTCTCTGCAATTGTAAATACGACAACACAAGTTGTATTTTTTTTTTCAATATAAAAAATTGAGATGGAACCTATATGCAATTGACATGGAAAAAGATTTGGTGCACCTCGACCGTTTGATTTAAATAAATAGTGTACATAGTTTTTAATTGAATTATCAAACATATAATTTAAATCAATCGATTTCAAATCAATAATCGAAATTGACTACAATGAAAAATTGTGTGTTTTTATCAATGCTGGAAATCTAAATCTGATTGTGATAGAAATGAATTTGGTGCATCATGATTGTTTGATTTAAATAAATAATTGAGATGATTTGAAACTGTATTAATTAACATATAATTTGAATAGTTCGATTTTAAAGTAATAGTCGGAATCGAATGCAATAAAAAATTGTGTACATATACAAATAATCTAAATATAATCTTGAATAGAAATGGATTTAATAGATCTTGACCGTCCAACTTAAATAAATGGCCGAGATTATTTAAAATTGAAGTAATGATTATATAATCTAAATCATTCTATTTTAAATCAATGGTCAAGATAAACTAAAAAATAGTTGTGTGCTTTTATTAATGAAAGAAATATTTCATATCTAACATGATTTTAAAGTGGCCACCTAACGTTTACTATCCAAAAAAAAAATGAAAAACTTTATTCTCTAAACTCTACACTCTTTTTGTATTGACTTAATTGCAGTTTTAGTCTTCCTACTTTAGTTGAATTGCAAAAATAGTCCCTCTATTTTGTTTCTCTTCAATTTTGGTCCCTAAACATAATTCTGGTCCAAAATTTGATGAAATTTTATTTTTTAAAGTCGTATTACACAATTTATGATCATATATTTCAGGTACAGTTGTTAAAAATGAGATCTTGAGTCATGGTGTGACTTAAATAAATGTAAAAAAAAAATGAAATTTTATGAAATTTTGAACCAAAATTCTACTTGAGGGACCAAAACTGAAGAGAAACAAAAAATGAGAACTACTTTCACGATTCAGTTAAAATAGGAGACCAAAACTGCAATTAAGCATTTTTTTATTTTGTCACGTAGCTACCACACCCACTTGGCTAAATTTGAGTATATAAACCTTGAGTTTTATAAAAGTTCTCAATAATTCATGGCCTCTACGTTGGAAATGCAACCATCTCATAATAATTCAATGAAACAAGATGATAATTCAGAATTCAATTTAACAGAATGGGGAATGAAAGGAAGAATCATAAGTAGAGAGAATACTAAATCAAGAAGATATTCAGCATCAATTATAAGAAGCTTTAGAGAAGACACAAAATCTTTTAGATCAAACATAACAATTTCTAGCACTGCTTCTTCACCTGGATACACATTAAAAGGTACATTAATTTCACTTTCACTTCAATTCAAATTTTTTTTTTCATGTCAAATTTTCACTAATAAAACTTTTAAATTTTTGTTACAGATGAAATTGATCCTTCAACTTATTCTTTCACTAATGCTCTTAAAGGTATCGAAGAATTAACCATATTGATAATTATTATTTTTGTGTTTTAGCCCTTCTCTTTCTTAGAAAAAAAGGGTTTTGATATTTTAGAATTCAGTTAGAAAGTAAGTAAAGTTTTGTTGTTAGGATACGAACTCAGTTTCTCCCGAATGATTCTCTTTTTTATTAAAGCTTTTTAACTACTTTGATGTTAATTAGCATAATTGGTTTATAAACTTGGATCTCAACTCTCTTATTTTCAAAGGAAAAGTGTTTTGATAACCCGAAATTCAATAAATAAAATTTAATCATTGAGTGTCTCTATCATGATTCAAATTCGGTTCTTCTGAATAACTCTCTTTATTGAAACTCATTAACTACTTGATTAACTATTTTGATAATTAGTGTAAAAAGTTTATAAATTTGTAACATAAATTAAATATTATTATTTTGCAGCATTGCAAGCAAGATCAATTTATAAAAGTTGGGAGTGTTTATCACCAGATGGATTTGCTTTGAATTCAAAATGGAACGAAGCAGAAAAATATATATGCAATCCTCTTTCAGGGGAAGTACCAATGGAATGTTTATCTGCAAAAACACTTAGTGGAAGATTATTTCAAAACTCAACAACAAATAGAATCACCATGTCAGCTCCTTTAGTCTTTTCATCAAGACAAATTCAAACAAAGACAATGGCGTCAACTTATAGTTTCACAAAAGAAGATGTAGCTCTTCAATTTCATAGTCCAGGTTCACAATTCAATTACTTATTGACATTGTTCTTCTTCTATATATACCATCACTTGCTTTAAGTCATTTAACAATTCTACTTTTTATTTTTGTATATTTATATATATTACTCCTTTGTTTCTTTTTAACCGACTTCTTTAAGGATATTCTTTTCTTTTTCTATGACATTTTCAAAGTGTAAAGTAATATTAACAATTGTTTTGTCAAAATTAATTATGACTATTTATTGTAGAAAAATAAACAAATGAATTGAGATAAAAAAATAATAATAAACTAGTAACATGTATTAGTTTGATAAGTATTCCTTTAATGTATCTAATGTACCTTATTCTTCTTTTATATATATATTATGAGATATAGTTTAAATACATGTTTGATTTGATAGTGAGTTTTGTAAAAGTGATTTTGTTGAAGCTTCAAAGTATAGCTTTGTTAAAATCACAATGACATATTGTAATTTTGTTATAATGACCAAATCATGTAACAATTATATCAATATCATGAATCTTGTGATTAGTATTCCTTCGACGTCTCTGAAATCACTGTGTTTGATCTCTATGTAGAAATGAAAAAAGAGGAAATGACAAAAGATGCATGTCCTCAAAGTACACTTCCTTTTCTTAGTTCTATCAATACTAGCACTATTTTAACTCCATCCATCATAGAGATAACGTCAAAGCTATCTGAAGACTCAATAAATTTAGATGACACTAAAACTAAATTTGATGAAGAGGTAAGTGTTAGACTTTTCTTTCTCTTAATTCATTTCTCAAATTAGTTGATTAGAGTATAATATATTTTAACTTCATATTCATTTTTCATTGGTCCTTAAACTATGAAAGCCACTAACTTTGTAAGTAATGAATGATATTCATTGAAGAGAAAAATACAAACAAATAAGAAAATGCTAGTTTGAAATGTGGTTATGTTTTTCCCCTCCTTTGTCATTCTAAATTATCAAGTTCCAACAAATGTATTATACTTATTAAACTCATGAGTCTAAACATTAAAGAGATTAGACTAACATAACATTGGCTTTTGTTTTTTAAAAAAATATGGTTATATTTTTTTTTAACGCATGATAAAATCAAGAAAACAAGAGTAAAAGTTGTTTTTCATATTTTGTTTCTTACAAAATGTCCAAAAAATAATTAATTGTTAGTGGTAAAAAATTGATTGAGTAGCTATAAGTTGTATTATTCCCTTTAAGAATAATTAAAAAAAACTAAATACCAAAGAAATCTAGAGTCTCCAATTAAGATCACACTTTTTTTCTCATAGTTTACACATTTATTATAGATATATATGCAATTAAGATTAGTAGGCTTGATCATGCTTTGATATGTAAATCAAATTAATAATATAAAATATAAATCTTCTGATCAATTTTAATTAAACGATTTGAATGACATAAGAAAAAATACAAATGCATTAAAAAAAAGCTTTACTTTTTAATATTTCATAAACTATTATCATTCAAACCACAAGAAAGGATAAAAAAACAAAAATTATTTTAATTTTTAATATAAATTTTAATTTTATAATTTAAAATATCAAACTTGAATCGAAACCGTCTAATCTCGATTGAACGAACACCTATATCTCTAAGTGTAGGAAATCCTTAAGTACATAGAATTGGAGTCCATGTATTCCAAAGATAAGATGAAATCTAGTAGCCATATAAACTCGATTGTGAAAATTGTGGGGCATAGGGAACAAGTATTAGATATATTATATTGGTCCCAATCTCTGTTTCATGTGCACATGCCACTCTAGTTTTGGTCCCTTCGTACTTTCCCCAAGTTGTTTACTGTCTACACGTACACCTACCAACATATCTATTTGAGAACTACTTTTTCTTTTCTTTTTTTTAATGAAGAAATAGCTCTTGATAAGTTCATTTTTTATGGTGTTATGTTTGGTAAAAAAAAATCATAATGTTTATAAGGAATTAAAGTTGAAACTATACAAATAAGTGTTATGTCCACATGAATAAGTGAAACTATTTAATAAACGCAGTTAAACATTTGATATTAAAAAAATAACAATTTAATAAATTTCACTTCTACTTTCTATCAAAATTAGAAAATTAATTGTATTTAATTAATTTGTTAGTAATTGTAAAAGTAGTTTTTTTTCTTATAATAGTGACCGGAAAAAATATATACTAAGAATGATAAAACTACGTTCGGAAAGTTACATCAATTTAGTAATATCGTATAAATATTGCATCTAATAAATATTTTTAAAAATCAGTAGATAGATCTAAATCTAAAGCTACTGTCATATATATTCAAAGAGTATAACTTTTCTAATATAATTTGATTCCTCCTGTCTATATAAACATATTTTCAACTATTTTATACTCCTACAAATATCAAACAAAATACATGTTACACATCTTTTCCTAAACCATGAAATGAGACACATTACTAGGGTCAAGATAGATTGATTTAATTGTAATTTTTAATCTCTAAGCGCTATTCGTTTTATTTTTATTTTTTATCCATTCATAAAATTTATTTTCTGTTTTTGGAATTAAAATTTTTTGGTCTCTCACTCAGTTTCTTTAATTTAAAAGTGACAATGTAACAAATTTTTACTGACGTATCACGTATATAAATTCACATGCTTGATTTCTCATAAACATATTGTATGCTACTTCAATAAAAAGAATGTATTATCACCAATTTTAGGTTCAAAAATTTTACTGAGACCAAAACATTAAAATTTTGAAAATATAAATTAATATACATACGAGTAAAAATATGAAAATTAAAATTACAATTAAACTCATATTATTAATTTTCGTTATGTGACATGTTTGTCCATGTTTCATAAATAATATCTTCATATGGTATAACTCAAAATATGATCAGATGTTTTGTGTAATACAATGTTGTCATATTTAATAAATTCAATTAACCAATTTAAAAAATATTCCCTCAACAAACAACAAGATGACATAATAACTGATCAGCATTTCCTATAAGATGAAACAATTATTGAAGTTTGTGAAGTACTATAAGATACCAAATATATATAACATTGATGTGAGGTACAAATACATGTGCAGGTGGAAGTAAAGGATAAAGAAACATGGGAGACAACAAAAGAATCAGTGAGAGGAATTCATGAATATAAGAAGAAAGATGAACAACTTTGCAAGCAAGGTGGTTGCTTTTCATGGATAAAGAAGAAAAAAAGGAGAGACAAAGAAAGACAAAGAAGGAATAATATAATATTTCTTAATAATTTTAATGTTTGCTAAAGAATTTTTGTTTTAAATTATTAAAAAAAATGATTATATAGGATGATAAGAGGATCCAAGTTCCGAGCAGTAACAAACGGTAATTGCACAAAATTGAGGTTATTCGATTAACATCGATGGTCTAAATTGAAACTTTAATATTTAAATATTAAACAAAATCGAAAACTATTAAAATTTAAACTGTTGAAATTTCAATCTTTGATCGAACAATTTCGAAATGTTAATTGCACTCAGTCCGAATGTACTTATAACTATTTTCATGACGTCGGAATGTACTTATCTATTTTCATGATGAGAGAGAGGAGAATATTTTTTTTCCTTATATTTTCTTTAGACATTTTGGAGTGCATTGATTGATACTCGAAATAGAAAACTTTAAAATAATTGCAAGTATGTGTTGGTATATTTGTTACATTTTTATGCTCCTATTATGCAATTTAGTGGTCAATGATGTTATGTTATGTTCTTGTCTTTTTTTTTTCTATAGAAAATAACAAATAGAAATATTATGAGTTTATTTATGTAAAAATTATCGAATAATTAGATTGAACTGTAGAAACTGTTACATGATTATATTTTTGTAACACAACAGTTAAAATTTTAAAAATGAAGCAAATATATTCTTATAGCTAATTTTATTTCACATAAAATATTTGCATTCTCATTTTAAAAGTTTAACAGTTTTGAGAACTTATTAAAGAATGTGAAAGTTTTGAAAAAATAAATTATGAGAATGTAAAAGTCGAAAGTAATAGAAAGTAATGGGCCACGCTCAAAGATGCTCCCGGCCCAGCAAGTACTAGTGGTGTGAAAGAAGGAATGTTATTGATTCATCTTTCGGTGTGGATAGCAAAATAGCCTTTGGAAATAGAAGTTGTCCAGCCCATTTCTGAAGTCGACCCATTCATGAATCTAAGAAAGGAGAGAAATCTACTCCCCATGAAAGAAAGTTGGCTTTTATACTCCCAAATTAACCATATACCCTCCAATTAATTTTTTTAGTTAAAATATTTAAAATATCTTTAACAAATTAGTAAAAATCAAAATAACTAAAAATCAAAATATTTGTACTCCCACCAGTGATATTTTCGAAAAAGTAAGTTTTGACCAAAAAAAAAAGTTATTAAAAATTTTATTTTTGAAATTTCCAATAGTATTCACTGAAATTTAAAAAATCTGGTATTCATTTTCAGTACCCGAAATTTGAAATTTCTGAATGGTATTCTCGAAAATTTCAAAAATAAAATTTCCATACGTTTACTAGAAATTTCAAATTTTCGATACGTTTACCATAAATTTCATTTCTCTTTGAAATTTCTGGTACAATGTGTATTTTTTAATTTTTATGTTTTACATAATTTTTTTAATTTTTTTCATTGAATTTTGTTAGTAAGGACCAAAGAAACAAAAATTGACATTGATCATTTTCGAGTTCGACCTCCTACACAATCAAATAAAAGAATTGTAGTTGAAAAAAGAGAAATGAAGAAATAATGTGTTCCAAAAATTTCTTCAATGACCAATGAGCAGACTCAACCCTAATATTTAAAAAAAGATACAAAATGTGAAGTTTTAATCATATATCATGCATAAATAAAATTCAAAATATTAAATTTTAATGACATACCTATTAGTGGTAGTATTTCCTAGATGAAATACTCGATTGGTCCATGCTTCAACAAATATTTCCTTATGAGGATTCAACCATGTGTCTCTGACGTAGTTAAAGAAAATAATATTATCGACACATGTTTGCTCAAACATTTGCAAAAGTTCCTCATTCTCCTTCTCTTCAGAACAATAAACAATTTTCCTCCACAACTCAAGAATGAGTTCTTGCATATCTTTCTCTAATATATATTGTTTGTATTTGACTCCAATATTTTTGTTAGTATGAAGTTGACAAAGTAAAATTGTTGAAGATGAAAATACAACTTCAATTGCATTCATTAAAACAAGTTCTCTGTCAGTCACGATCACCTGAGGAAATGAGGTGTTTAAAACAAACAACTCTTTTAACTTCTCCAATGCCCAACAAAAGTTGTCTTGATGTTCAGAATCCGTATAAGCAAATGCAACATTAAATGTCAACTCAGTTGAAGTTACACCAACAATTTCAAACAATGGTAATCTATACTTGTTGGTTTTGTAGGTGTTATTCATGATCAATACAAGAGGGAACGTGTTCAACAAAGTTATGGAATTTGGGTGCGTCCAAAACATATCCCTCACAACGTTGGAGTCCTCATGATTCCTACTCCAACAAGTATACTTCTCAGCTTCAAGTAACTTCAACAAATGTTGCATATCAGTTATAAGTCCTTTCAAACTATTCATGTATGTACTTCGTGCTTGTAAATTCAATAGATATTAATCACATTCACTGTATCTCGATCTCTCAAAGATGACAAGATGTGTCTCAGTGCAACGTGATATTTTGTCAGTTCGTCAACATGTTTCTTATCTTTTTCTTTTAAGCGTCCCATAAATGCATTATTCTTAAAAGTAGCTACTAACTCATGGTTGTGAAGTCCACATTAAATTAATAATCCATCCTTCAACATTTTTCAATGGTCTCGATCAAAATTTAAACGGACATCCATACCTTTTAGTTGAAGTACCTGTGTTATTTTTACTTGACTTGTATTTTCCACTTCTATCACAATCAAGAATTAATTTTGACTTCTTTCCTCACTTTTCAATCTCTATGTCAGATCGAGTAATGATAACTGCTACTCGATTTTTTCGGCCGACCTCTCTTGTGCATGATATGACACCTTCTCGTGACACAAAAATTTAATCAGTTGTAAATGCTTCAGTTAAATCTCTATAAAGGGGTGGGATTTTGTAGTCATTTTTTTAAATCTCTATCACAATCAAAAATTTCAATAAGCAAATTTACATATCGAAAATTTAGTTAAAGGGGTGGAATTTTGTAGTCAATTTTTTTACCATCCAAGTGAATGAAATTTTAAAGGATAAAATTGAATTTTTAACAAACTTGAGAGTATAAGTTTAATTGGAAGTACAAGAGCCAACTTTCCCCATGGAAATGGGGCAAATTTTGAAAAATATTTATGCAAACGATGTATATTCTTATCTTATCTTTTACACAAATTATTTATTTTATTTCTTTTGACAAAATAAAAACAAATAATAATTGACTCACCTCCACCATTTATATTTATGTATCAAAAAATCCCGTCTCTAATGTTTTGAAATATATTTGTGTTTTAAAAAGTCTTAAAATATTTTTTTTTATAAAACTATATTTACAATAAATGTGTTTTTGTAAAAGAAAACAATTACTTAATCAAAAAACTTTTAAAATGATTTCTAATTTTCAATTCTTTTTTGAAAGTAATGGTTACATCTTAAAAATTTGAAATTAAACTTTTCTAAATATAATTCAGAAAACTTGTATTAGATTTTTTGAAACACGTTTCAACAATGTGTTTGTCGAAAAAAAATTTATGTACCAAAAAACTTTCATGTAAATTTTTTCGGTATTTACTATTTTTTTAGAAAATAAGAATAAAATAGCATTTTTCAGATATAAGGTAGGAAGGAGTACAAAAGTGTAGAGTATTGTATAAAATTTTCTCAAAATTATACCTGTACTCCCACAAATCTCAACAAATTACATAAATTATCCTTTATCATTATAAAAAAGAAAAAAAAAATTCAAAACAAATTTTGTTTAGAAAGAATTGTTTTTCAAAAAACTCAAACTGAATAGGTTGAGAGATAGTTTAATACCCCATTCGCAAAAAATCTGTATGCCAAGCAATTTTTAGCTTATTAACTTTTAGTATATATCAAATGTAAAACAACTTAAATTAAATGATCCTCATTGTCTAGACTCTTCCTTTTCAATTGCTTTTCTCTTACTTTCAATCTATATCAAAATCTAATACATGACAATAATCTATATCAAAATAATCTATATACCTTTGAGTTTAATGCACGACAATAATTTATACCTTTGGATTTTTATACATATTTAACATAGGACCTAAGTCCTTTAATTAACTAAATCAAGCAACATGGAAGAGAAAAATAAAATGGTCAAGAATTTCATGATGTCTTGGGGTCTGTATTCGAGATGAGTCGAATCTCGTATAAATCTTTTTCGCCCTTACCTGCGGTACAATATTATGTCAGAATGCCTCATTCATTCATTTTCATAAATTCATACACATTTTGTGCCTTTTAATTCTCAAGAATAAGAAATTTGGATTATATAAGCATAGTTGTTTAAATTTATACTCACCAACTTCCGCTGTAATTCCAGGGCCAAAGAATGAAGCAAATTTGGCCTATAACACAAAAGAGAAGTTGAGAAATAATTAGCACCTATATCTTTGCTAATAATAAACTTTAGAGGATCTCAGATTTAGAAGAGAATAAGAATTTAATTGATTAAATTCTAGAAGCTGCCCCTAAAGCTTTCCCTTTGTCTATATTGTGGTTACAATAGGATTTACCACCACTAAGCATGTTTAGCAGTAATAAACAGCAAATAACAAATTACAATGCACTTTTATTCAAAAACGATATTTGAGTAAATAATCATTTGGATCTTTGAGTATGTTAGGAGGTGTCACTATAGTTCCCAAATGTATCAAAAAATTGCAAAAACATTCATGAATGTGACTTTTGCTAATCAGTTTGGCCTTCAAACGTGTGTTATATTATTTAGTTTGACGTTTGTTAGTTTGATCTATAAAATTACTAACAAAAGACACATTGAGAGATGGTTTTGAAATTTCGATACATTTGGAGACCACAACGACCTTGATTTCCAAATATATATAGATGAAAATGACTCTTTACTCAAAATTAATTCCTTCCAACAAAATTATATTTTGACCATTCTTTTTTCTTAACAGTAAAACAAATAGACTCTATGCTACTAGAACATAACTGTTTTGTGCAATGTTGGATTACAGGTATCATAGTCATATTATTTTGCACCATGAGCAAATTATGTACTCAACTTATTTTGAAATACTTATACTATAAATATTTGAGAGAAGGGTTTTGAATATATTTTCTCAAAAGGAATTTGGTCATTTACTATTGTGATCAAGAGTCAAATGCTTGGGCAACCGAAAATTCGTTGTTTTCAGATACTATTGTGACAACACATTACACTTTCAGGCACCAAAGTAAGTGTTCACTCCAACATTCTTACATGAAAAGATTTCAAGAGTAATATAGCTTTTGGCACTTTTCCAAGATCCAAAGGCCGCAAGAATACATCTCATGATTAGGTCTCAACTATTGGTAAAACAAATATACTTCCTTCACCTAACTGAGTACTTAATTTAGCGGCTCTTTCCAAAAGACACGAACGCAAATAAAGGCTAGTTATTCTGTTCTTGCAAAACTAATTCTCTAATTCATAGAAACTTCGTCCATTTAAGAGTCTCATTATACTCATAATTGATAACATGTCAGAAAAAATGAATACAAGATCTAGGTGATTAAAAATATAGTCAAGAACCAAAGTTGAATACCTGTCTCTTTTCGAAATCTGACAACTTCAGAGTCTTGGCCTCGAAAACCAAAACCAAACAGTATTTCCCATCTTGTGCGACCTGAGATAGGCATATATTATAAGACATAATCGACAAGGTAATGACCATAGACTAATCAATAAAAATGTTCTTCTAACTAGTTTACAAGGTATCATCTCAAATATATAGATTGTGGCATCAAGATTATTAAGAGGCAAGTATTTCAGAAGTATTGGGGAATCTTTTATACTGATAGAAAGTAGTATAATCACAAAAACTCAAGAACCCACATGTCTTAGGCCAATTAAGGCAATGTTTAGGGGAGCTGATATAATAGAGAGCTTGCGCACACTAACAGCACCGATTCACTATACAGGATATAATAGAAATTTCTTGATATTTTTATGTAAATCATTAAAGAATGAAATGATTAATAGAAAAGATACAAGAACTAAAGTGATGTATTAAAAATGAAATAAAGACATGTTTATACTATGTGGACATCAAATAATCTGAGATGCATGTGAAGTGGATTTAAACAGACTTTTGAGGCAAATCTAAATGCAATAAGTGAGCCAACCCAAAAAGAATGTGGCAATGAAAAAAGGTTTTGTTGAGTACGTTTCATATTTACTGATAAATGGGCAGTCGCTTGAACGTAGCGTAGCAAGTGCGTCTGACCTTTGGGCTTGGCCCATGCATATGTTGGGTTACAGCAACGAGGGTTAGAAGGTGCAAAGGGCTCTCTGTCCCTTGTGGTACAATTCAGGGGTAAATTGGTAAACTGTACCATGGATTTAAACTCATGTTGTAATCATTTAACCCTAATCTCAATTAATAGAAGTCACAATAGATGATACGCTGTTGAAAACATAAGTACAATTGGCCGAACTTTGTAATCAATCAATTGTACTCTTGTGTGTGATTTTTATTTCTTGTCTTTACTTTTAGATCCAGATTTGTTGTTCTAACAAGTAACAAGTATGTAGGTGCACCTCACTTCAGTGTTCAAAGTTGTGAACCTAAAAAATGAGGGCTACAAGAATTTTTCCCCTCTTAAAAAGGGTCCACCCAACTCGATTCAAATAGTCGGGTCCAATGTGACTTCTGACAAAGATTCCATCAAAAGATAGATCAAATGAAGTTAAAGCCAATAAATCATAAATGTAATTTGATTACATATATAAGTAATAGAATGAGAACTAAACTGAAAATATAGTATATTTAGAGAACTTTATAGATAGAAGAATGATTTGTGTATGACAGGAAAGACATGAACTTTTATCATAAATAAATATGCAAATTCTACCATAAACGTACAACATAATTTCTTTTTCTTTATTTCCAAGTGATCTAGCAAATTGTACGAAAAAATATCCAGAAAGAGAAAATACTACCAATTAATCAATTATGGCGGATTGATATGCGTACCTCTTCACGAATCATTTGTAGAACAGGTGCACTTCTTCTGGGGATTCCTCCTCCCTGAAACATAAAGCAATATATAATGATGTCTGTTAGGACTTAGAATAGTAGAATTAATTAAATATTAGTTAGTTATTACTATTTTGTATAAATAGGGAGCTATGTAGTAAACATTTAGGGTTGTTAAGACTAGTTTGGAATATCTTTGAATATTGAAAACATTTGTTGAATAGAGAATAGTTTCTATTGTTAAGGGGAAACCCTTGGAGGAAAGATTTATTTCTTTTTTCTTAATAAAAGTGTTGTTTCTTTGGAATCCAATTCTTGGGTTCCTAACAATGTCCAAGAATTGGAGAGTATAGTGGCAGCCTAAGTATCTAGCTAATGCAGCTGCTATGAATGAAGATAACCAGATAGTATTTAAGGATTGGAAGACTTTTGCTCTTGTTAACAACCAAATGCATCTTAAATATAGGCTATTGGGTGGAGGCTTGTAAATGGGTTTCAAATGAACCTGAAGTTAATGAGTTTCACTGGTTCAGTGAAGGTCAAATTGATTTGGAGCACCTGACTAAAACAATCTTTGGACAGACTTTACTTATCTCTCAGCAGAACTTCGAATTACCACGACCCTTTTCCTCTAGGAACCAAAGGGTTAAGACCCCCAAAAAAAAAACTTTGGGTATCATGAAGTTTATTTGAAACACATATAAGAAAAAGAGAACCAATTGTTACTTTTATATGAAATAACATACTTGACCATACTGGAAAATCCGTTTCAATGCCTCTTCTAAATGTTGTTCATCCCCATAGCGATATCTGGTAACATCATTCTTCACCTATAAAAGCACAAAAGAGTCACTTTAAGTAGGCTTGAGTGGTTAGCAGAAAGATTGAATCATTTGGTAATAAACTGAAAATCATTATGTGATTCTTCTCTTTAATCAAGATTAACCCTTTAATAAGTCAGTACTGTCAAGGAAAACAACATTCTACTAGAGACATTAAAAGACAGAATATTTCCAATTACTAGAAGTGGAAAAGAGAAATCGGTCCCAAAGTTAAAAAGGCCCAATATGTGCCCAGAAGAATGAGTCTATGATGAGATTACCTGTTTAAGAATAGGAGTTGCACATTTTTCCTGCAATTTGTAAGCATCTGAATATGTGAGGCATGGCACTGGCTTAAGTTCTGCATACTGCAAAAAACACGGTCCAATGAAGCAACCGCACAAACATTAGGAAAGGGAATTCCCAACATGACTATATTGCACAATGTAGTTATCTATGCAACACTGACACTTCAGGTTGTGTCAGTGTTCAACCCTTGTATGACACTAACACATGATTGTGTCGGTATCCGTGTCTGTCATTTCAAAGGTTGCTATTATGAACTCTATCTTATAACTTGATTCATATTAACAAAAAATTATTCACCTTAAGTGCCATGCCAATAATAGCAAGAGGGAATCCATATGTTAGCATTATAGCTGACCATTCAGATCCAGGGAGAATATTAAAGTATGCCCCAAAACCATAGCTGTATATTTGAAACAAAAATAAGAAAAATCATAGTTGTATATCAATGAAGAAGGTGGAAAAGAAAACAAAACTCACGACAAGAGTGAGACTCCAAGACTTAGTCCAATCACACCAAATGAAACCTGCAATAATTGAACACAATGCCCTATGATTAAATAATCCATATCCAACAACTAGTTATAAGCAAAAAAACACTTGTATAAGTGTTTAAAGAGGTTGCAAAAATAGTTTATGATAAGTCCATACGGTATTTTCGGCAAACTTAGTAAGCTCATCTGGATTTTGGATAGTTATTTTCTTTTATGGAGATTCTGGATAATTATGAAAACAATTTCACTACATTCTTTGTTTATTGATTGTAGAATTATCTTATACATTAGTTCTTATATGATAAATATTCGTTCATTCATTAACTACTTAGTTGATTAGTTTATCCAAACACACCTTACATGTTTATCATGTAAGTGTTGAATTGCTAATCAATAAGCTATTTCTACAACTAAAGAGAAAAGGAGAGAAATATCTACATAACCTCTCTACAATATATATAAGCTATTTGGGGAGCTTACAAAACTAACTCCGAATACAATTTATGGTTTAGGATTTAGAGTTCAGGGTTATTTTCAAAAAATTTAATAAGTACTATAAGCCCAAATATGTTTTTCCAAACATTCCCTCAACACAATTCACCACAAATTTTAGCTATTGACTTTTAAATATACTACCTCCATTTTTTTAAGTGTTGTTTAAGGTTGTTCTACACAAATCAAGGAAATCAATTTGTTATTTTTTATGAAATTAGTTCGCATTTCCCTATGATCCTTGTGACTATTTATTATCTTATGGCACAAATTTATCTCTATCTAATAACCAGTTAAAAGCAGGGTTTTAAATAGCGGCTGTGTTCGCGTTAAGGATTTCATAATTTTGGTCATTGAGGGCAGTAACGGGTTGCAGTGTGAATTAATCACAACATTGCATAAATCTTATTAATATTATGTACCGCACAAAAATGGACCGAACTGTGACATTCAGGAACTCATCCAAACTGAATTGAACCGGTTCAGTTCATGAACTACCCACCACAATTCGGTTTTTTAGATGTGGTTCTGTTCGACGAAATAACGTCCAGTTTAAAAACGACAAATAAATAAATAAATAAATAGGAACAAAATTCTTCGAAAAATGGATATACCTTAGCAAGGGAAAACTCGTCATCAGGAACAAGTGTAATGGTATTGTTAGGAACATCAGAAGATTGGGAAGTTGTAGTTGTAGAAGAATCAGCAGCTCTTGTAACGACACTAAATCTATTGGAATTGAAAAAAAGCTTAGCATGAAAACAGGAAATTAATTGAGGTTGAATCGAAACGAGTCGAGACTGAGTTGGATTGGTGAGTTGCGGACGAGTTGAATGGTGGAGAAGAGGAAAACAGTGTAACCGGTGACCGGAGCAGACGGTGGCTCCACCTGGCATCGCTTTTTCCTTCTTTCTTTGTTTTCGGACAGAAGAAAGAAAAAGAGAATCACACAAAAAAGAGAGAAGAGTTTTGTGAAATGAAATGTGGTCGTTGCTCCTCAACCGCCAAATTTTTCTATTACGTGTCACCGTTATCTTCAGATAATTCATTTATTTATATGTTTTTTAAATTTGAAAATTAACAAGAAATAATACTTTTCTCATCTCTAATTAATTAAAGTGTTTATTTTATATCTTAATATTTCTAAAATAATATTTTTATTTGAATGTGTTAGATTTAATTTTTTATATTTTAAAATAAATTAATAATATTAATAAGAGGTATATTTAAAAAAAATAACAAATATATTTATTAAATTAAAAGCGAACTTATATTTAAAGATAAATTTTTTTTATTCACTAATTAGAAATATGTAGTACTTTTTTTTAAGATTTGAAAATAGTATTGAGTAGATTTAATCAATAATTCAATAATATTGCATTTTAACACTTATTTATTGATATTATATTTGTTCTTAAATATATTTCAACACT
>JBBPBS010000170.1:3776255-3795907 GCA_037974835.1 Cicer judaicum
TAATTATGTTACATATTTTTTAATATGTAATAACTATTATAATAAAATTATAAATTAACTTTATCTTTAAAGGTAAACTAATAAAACAATTTAAACAATCCACAAATTTAATACTATGACGAATTTTCTTAATTTTCGTAATTTATTCAAGAGTCTTATATATAAGAATAAAGTTAGTACAATTTATTGATTATGGCATATGTATAACTATTCTATTTAATAGTTATTCATTTTTTGACGTTTTTTATTAAATAAACCAATATCATTTAATACGCTCTTGTAAGTCTTATTTGATAATATTACACCTATGTTTTTGAAAGAGATGATTTTATACCTATCAAGAAAACAAATTAGTATGTTAATTAAATTTATTCATTTTATAGACATTCAATAGGGATTCAAAGTTTTCACACTATCCCATTTTTGTAACTACATTTTATAGTGGTACAACATAGTAAAATAGCAGATTCTTGGTGTATATCTATTAAACACTTAAATACTAATGTTTTAAAATTGTCATTCATCGAATTTTACTTTATACTGAAATTAATGTCACACTAACATACCAATAAAAAACAATCTACTCTCCAATTTTCATTCATTCCACTAAAGACCCTTTTCTTGTTTCTCCAATGATCAATTTGATTCATTAGTCCACAATTTAGAGTTTATAAATAATCATTCAGAATTGAAAAAAATTAGACTGTAAGAATAAAGTTCCCCCACACCTCTATCTAATACCAAATTATGACTAACTTATAATTCACATTTCCATTTAATAACATGAAATAAAGCATGCTTTGAAACTCATTATATGACAACTATATTAGCAGTACAAGCTAGATTTATCTTAGAGCTAAATTATGCATAAATTAATATAGAAAATAAGGTAATTGTGACAACAAAAATTATGCAGACCCAACTATGCACCCAGCTCAATTACATGAAACTTGGATATAACTTTACCGGCATTAAGTGTCTTAGCATATGTTTGGAAATTGTATTTTTCAGGGCATGACCGTGCAGCAGCATGAAGCTAGCACAGATAGCTTCTCGTCTTGCAAAGATAAAGGATCAAAATTAGTAATATATATTTTTAGCCAAAATTGAATCATTGTGCAAGAGACTACATAAAAAGATGAATAGCAACAGAGGTTGATTGACACATAATACCTCAAATAGTTCGTTAATCCACATCCTTACAATTTGAAATATTACACAATACTAGAAGCCAACTATAAATTGTAACTAATTACATTGAAACCTAATGACTCCCCTATTTCTATTGCCAAAAAATTGGAAGCCAGCTTTGGTGTCAATCTCTCAACAATTATACTGAAGTTAGATTCAGAAATCAACCTCTCATAGAGGAAATATACTTGTTAATCTCATCCTTCTGCTTAGCTTCATAAACAAACCATTTTTCGTCAACTTCAGCTGCATCTTCATCATGTATCTTGACATCTGTATGATGATATCTATTAGTAAACTTGCTAGAGCCTAAACCTTAGTGGTATCATTCACAAAAATAAAGCTAATTTGTTTTGAGAAATACCTTGTAACAAGAAAGCATATTCGCCACTGTAGCTTCTTAGTTTCCAAAATGTCTTACCACTGCCATCCAAGTACTCTGGTACAATTCTCACCACTTCACAACATTGGTTCCCTACAATGTTGAAACAAAAAATGTCAACCATTACAAATGCAAAAATAGAACTCTTGCAAAGCAAAGAGTAATCATATATTCACATATTTTCGAAATTTTCCTAATTAAGTGCAACTATATGTTTTACAAATTAAGTCCGGTACTTCAAGAAAAAAACAAATTTAGTCTAGTTTGGATGTTAAAAAAGTACTGATGCAACAACCATATTTTTCATAAGAAATTGGCAAATATAAACTAACTGAATTAAAAAAATTATAACATCATGTTATTATTTTGATAAATAAATGTTTTGATAACACCATGACAGCAACCAGCCAACTTCACAAACGGCAGCAACCAGTAACAGAATACGTTAATCACACAATGACACCACGAATACAAAGTTCCCCCATGATAGCAACTGTCACACCAATACTATACTCGCTAACATTCACATGAACTCCATGATAGCAAGTGTCACACCAATACTATAAAATAACAATAGCATTCAAGATCAGCATACCATGATGCTATTGTAATTACTATAATTCATAAAGCTTATATAATGCCAACAGAATTATGCTATTCTTTACTTATGAACAATTTAGGTACCATTTTCAATTACACACAACCAATTAAATATTACTGAGAATCAGATTGAAGAAATATAAGCATGAAGTTGACTAAAAGTTAGAACCACATGAAAAACTATTAAACATCACAGCATACGTTTAGGAAATGTGCCCTTGGTTTCAACCAACTTAGCATGCGCTTCAGCTGCTTCACTTTTTATTTTTGAAATAAGAGCATTATGTTCTGAAATTGAAAGATCTGCACCATTTGACATAACAGCTTTGGCCATTTCATCCTGCAACTTCTTCTTAATATTTTTCTCCTATATATAACATGTAGACAACAATATGAGTAAGATGACAGTTTCCAGTAGCACCAATCCACAAACAAAGATACCACCTTGTGCCACCTTACCTTTTCTTTAGCAGCAGCAACCTTAGATTTTGCTTCTTTTTTATATTCAACAAATATTTCATTTTGATCATCAATATAACTCCTTAGCTTCCTGAACACATTAAGCAAGTTCCCAACCACTTTAAACAAGATAAAGACTACTAATGAGAAGACAAGGGAAGATAAAAACAACAAAAAGAAAAGAAAACAATGAAGCAATAACAAAGTTCTCATAACAATTTTAGGTTTGAACTTGAAATACTTACGCAGTGCTCAAAGCTTCATCACATATGAAATTCAATAGGATGAGTTTTTTAGACAAATCCATGTCATAATATCCGCTAATTCCTCTGTTAAGCCAATCTAACGGAAACTCTTTCAATACAAGATCTGACTCAGTAATTAAATCCTCCAAAGCTTTTAACCATGATTTTTTTCCGTTGCTTGCAGTTAAGGATGGATACCTACAACAAAGTGATACAAAAATAACAGCTCATTCCAAGCATACTATACACAATAATTCCCTCTCACCCTTAAAAATTGAAATAAATAAATGAAATGTCAAATGGGATAAACTCACCTAATTCCTGAATCAGATAATATCAAAGTCAACAATTTTATTTGGAATTCAACCACCAAGGTTTTTTCTCCGCGGCGCAAAGTTAGCTTACGTATTAAGGCTCGTAAAATTGCCTCACCTTCTCCTTTCTTGATATTAAGAGCCTGATAATACATGGGAACAAATGTGAGAAAACTTGATAAGGCAAAATTATAAACGGATGCAACTGCATTAAGTGTAAAACAAAATTATGTCTAGAGAATATAACAAAGTTTAAACATCAATTAAATGAACAGCTGAAAAGTAAATTTGAGGCTTGATGTTTAGATTGTGTAATATATGGTATTAGTGCCAATTTTATATCATGATTATTGATATGATTTTTAACTCTAATATCCAGAAGTTATATTAGACCCCACTAAACCAAATGGAACTTTCAACAAAACAAAAATTACTTGATGTTTGAATTAACAAACTTGTTTGTGATCATCATAGCATTAAAAGACTTTGCATTAATCAAAATATTCAATTGGACAACTACTACATACAGGTATAAATTGTAATTAAATAAACAAAGATTTAAGAGAAGATTCAACATCAAAACAACAAATCTCCATACATTTAACATTTAACAACTGTTAAATGGGTCATAACAAAGACATACCTTTCCGAACACTCTACAGAATTCTAAAAATTGCAGTGCATTTCCAATATCTTCAGGTGAAAACCCAATGTCCGATATTTTGGTTATCTCAGAGCCAGTGGGCAAAGGAATTATTTCCACAATATTTTTTGCCACTTGGTTTATAGCACCAGCGTTGTCACCATGATCCATCACATCGCTGGTTTGGCAAATCACAGGACCATCTATCTGACTATGAACCATAGCATGATTTTCCTTTACTTTTGTTTCCATTTCATCATTTGCATTTCTTTTAACTCCTCCATCTGAAACTCCATTACAAAGTTTAGGCTTTTTCAATTTCTTATTTTGCTGACAAGCACCATTAGATATTTCCTTTAACTTTTCCCGCTTCATTTTCTTTGTTTTTGCATTTTCAACCTTTAATCCTTTCTTTTCATCTATGGAGTTTTCTTTCCCAAGTTCCCCAAACAGATCCACTGCAAGCTCCTGCGTTACATAACAAATATGAAAATCAACACATGTTTGGTCCTGTCATGATTAGTTTGAATTGCATACATGAAGAGGAGGCGCATGAACCATCAAACAAAGGGAACTTGTTGAGTCAACTAAAGAACAACGAAGAGAAAATCAACACACCTTTACCAAAGTAGCTTCATTTGTAGGCAAAACAGCATCCATATTAACCTCATTTGGTTCCGAATCTTGAGAAGCCTTATTGTTTAACATTTCTGACACAGACTTAAATCCAGAAGCCTTGGCTGTATGAATTAGTAAACCAGTCGGTTGTTGACCTCTTTTCTTCCTACAAAGTTCACTTTTCTTTCAGAACTAACACACAAAATGGTACAGAATGAAAACCACAACACCAAACTCAAAACACAACATTCAAACCACAACTTACATGCACAAACTACAGTTACAAATGCCTCTACACTTCGGACACATCCAATCATTCAACCGTTCTACTTCTTCTGCCTTCTCCCCATACCTAAATTTAACACAACAATCGTCAACATTTACAAAACTCACAGTGAATTAGTCTACCTATAATAATACTGAAAACAAAACGAAATTAAAAATAAATAAGGTGAAACAAACCTGTTCAAAAGGCATTTGTGACAAAACCTAATGGCACAAGGCTTTCCATTTCTGGGATTTTTACATACAGCAGTAAAATCCCTTGTTTTTTGTCGGCACTTCAATGTTGAAAACCAAACAAACACATTAGCTTCAAAATTAATGGAAATCAAAGACAAACACAGTTTCAACTCAAATTAAACCTCAATGCATCAATAACGAAACTCTTGTTCAAATTATACTCTCTCTCAACACATGAACACACAATCTCAGAATAAAAAACACATGAACACAAAATCAGAAATCAAAGAAAAACAGTTTCAAGTCAAATTAAATCTCAAAACATAATTTTACAACCCATCAACAAAAAAACCTTGTTCAAATTCTACTCTCTCTCCACCAAATCTCAGAAAAAAAAAACACACATGAACACAAAATCAGAAAACGAAAAACACACACAAATAGTTAATCATTCAATCACCATAAACATCATCGTCCTAACACCCATCATAGAATTTTTTTTATTTTTACTTTTCACATTAACTTAGGGTTTTTAAAAAAAAAGTTACGTAATGACAATTATTCAAGCTAATAAAATCACAAATTTAAACATCAAAACAAAGAAGAAGAAAAAAAAAAACAAAATCGTAGAAGCTAAGAAAATGAACCTGGTGACAAGATTTTCCATTTTCAGAATCATAGATTCTGCTTCCAACAACACGAATTCCACGCGAATTATTACGACTCACTTGTTGTCCACTACCATCAACAACCTCACTCTCATTCATTTGCGGTATTGAAACTAAATCGAGTTCCATTTTGTTACAGAATTTGTTTTGAATTCACAAGAGAAGAAGAAAAATGGGTATTCACGAAAATGTTGTGACTATGGTTTTGAAATGAAAATGGAAATGGAAAATGTTGGATACTTTGAAACACTGAAAATGCGGATAGTATTAATAAATGAAAGTGAAAGTGTTGTTTGTGTGCGAAAATTTTGGTTTCCCTCCTTGTATAGTGAGGTGGCGGGAAAGGGACTTATTTGAAAATATAATAATTTGAAGATTTGTGGCTTAATTTTAAATTTGCTAATTTGGAAGGGACTTCATTTCCTAGTTGTTTAGGAATGAAAAGTCGTGTCTTTTGGTTTTGGAATAAATGGAAATTCTAACATTTATTTTTTTTATTTTTAGGGTATAAGTAAAATAAATGTGATACTTGTCTTAAGAGTTAATTTTATAACTTTAAGTTATCGAATTTAAATTTTTTGGAGAGTTGAATTGGTCATTAATATTATTTTAATTAATAAAAAAATTGTCCTTCTCTAATTATTTTATGTAAGAGAAAATGATTGTACACATGTCGAGGTAAAATAAATTTTACATTGATAGTTAATAAAAAATTAAGAATAATTGATATTGATTAGTAAAAAAAAAAAATTAATTTTGTCATCTCATCATAGACTAGACAATTGTAATTCTCATTGCAAAATAACTACACAATCAATGAGTCGTATTGACTATAAGTGTAAATTTATTTACATTAATAAACTGTATAGTAAATGTAGCATTTGGACTCTCTGATGTATTAAATTAAACATGAGTTGGTCGTGTTCATTGTCTTGACGTTAAAATTTATTGGATTTTACTTATGTCTTATGTCGTTAAACTCAACAAATTTTAATAATGAGATTAACATCATGATTATTCAAATGCACGGCTTGTTATTTTTGCACATATCATTGGCAACACACATATAATTTAAATTATTAAAAATTATGAAAGTTATAACAAGAAAAAAAAAATGGAGAAGATATAAATTGAATGACATTTTTGTTTATGTAAAGAAGAAAAAATGATAAGGCTTAAGTGAATAATCGCCACAAAGAAACGTGATTTCTTGATAAGATCAAATGGTGGTCCAATCTAAAATCAAAAAGAGACAAAACTCTCACAAATACACAAAATATAATTTTTCAACAAAAATTCATCTTCCTATTGTTATGCAATTTACCTTTTGTATATAGAAAAGATTTAATGAAAATGAGGTTACAACAGTGACACAAGAAACCTAATAGTCACTTTCAACAAAACAAATCAATAGTTACTTCTTCAACGTTAATAAAAGGCGTATAAGCCCTTTTTGTACTTAACTCGGGTACTACTCATTTCTTATAAATCAATTCACTAGTTATTTTAATTTAAATTAACAAGAACAAAAAAATCAATCTATTCATCCTAATCAACTTCAAGCTACTGTTTTGCCACGAAGGAAGTTGATTTTATCTTTATTTTAAATGAAAAATTGTTGATAGTTATCTAAGTTTTCCAACAAATTAAAGATTACATCAATCAAACTCTAAATATAGCCAAAATAAAACATACATTTTATTGTCTACAAAAGTGACACTTTCAATCAAAAATAATTTGGTTTCTTATATTCAATTAATTAATAAATCATTATTGTAAATGGAGAGCACCATAGGATGTCGTCACTTTGTTTGAGAGTTTAATTTGGAGCAGAGGAGAAAGGAGGACTTTGGATGAAGGATAAAATAGAGATAAAGATTTTATATTTTGTAAAAGTGATTTTGTAGAGATGGTAAAAAAAAAAAATTATGATTCACATATTTTTAATTTATAGAGTATTATTATAGCAACCTCAAAATAATTTGAAGAATTTGTCTAAATCCTCCTCCGATATAATTTTGGATTATGAATAAGAAGAAACCTTTCTCATTTCAAAACTCTTTCATCCATTCAATTTATTTCTTCATTTTTTTTCAAAGCTCTCCTCTCCCCATTCTCTCAAAACTCACAAACAAAGGCTTGGGGAATTACGACATGACATTTTGGGGTGAGATCTAATTGAATCTAGTTTTGTAAGTGTTTTAAAAATAACTAGTAGTGTTGATTGTTCTAAAAGCTTGCAAGTGAAGGCAAATTCTAAGTAGATCAAGAAGAAATAAAAGATATTGAAAAACAACAAAGTAATAGATATATTAGACGTTGTTGTAGATAAAAAATATTGTAGTGAGAGTAACAGAAACATAAACCAAACCGTTATCAAATTGATAGTTGAATCTAGTTTTTTTTCCTATGAAAGAGTTATCCACTATTCAAATATTGAATACAAATCACTAAGTAATTTCTAGTTAACAAAACTTATATTTTATGACTTCTTAACAACACAAACATGAATATATTTAACGATGTTTCTCAAGTTATACATCATATATACACAGTGAATAAGTAGTTTGTTGACATAAGATTCTAAAACAAAATTCAACTTGGATTTGAATATTTGTCTTATTTCCTTTGAAGGATTATCTTGTTTCATATAAAATCCAAACAAAATCGAGCAGTTAATTTGTTTCAACAGTTAATTAACATGCATATGTAAATTATAAACATGAATTGAATAAACAAAAAACATGTTGTTCCATTTATAAGAACATCAATGTAATTATACAACTCTTGTTGTTATCAAATCTGAAATTCCCAAAACAAAAAAAAACAAAAAAACTTAAAAAATTGCATATTAATTAACGAAATCAATGTCTAGAACACATTATGCCCATTATGTCATTCTTCACTGCTTTCATTTTGAGGGGTAGAGGAAACCTTGCGAGTTTTCAATCTCTTCGCCCTGAAAAATAAAATATATTTGATTATTCTCTTTTATTGAACATTAATCTCAATATAGTGAGTGAATCACAATGTATCACTCTTGAACTCTATTTTTAAAATTAATGCATCACTAAATTTAATGAAAAGAAAATTAGAACTATAAATACATTTTCACAAATTTGTGTACCATATTAAAACTATAAATAAATAGCAATTATAAAAAACAATTGCACTAAGATTCTCAATAGATTTGAAGACTAATTAATTAGGACTTGAATAAAAGAGCTAACCTTGATGAAATGTACTCATCAATCGCTTCCTTTTGCTCAGAACCATAAACAAACCATTCTTCATTATCAACAACACCATCGTCATTTATCGTGATATCTGTATGTTATTGTCCTTTAGAAATCTTGCAAGACACTAAATTTTAATATATATTATTCGTGTATTTGATTTATATGGACACGAACTTATCTTAATTTAATTGTCTATAATAAAAAGTACAAGATAAATATGTAAGAATTTTAAGGTAATTTGTAATGACAATTACCTTGCATCAGCATAGCATTTTCATTTTCATCGTTATAACACTTTAATTTCCAAAATGTTTGACCATTATCATCAACAAACTCCGGCTTAGTTCTTAAAGCATCCGAATTTTGTTTCCCTACAATATTAAAATAAAATAAAAATTGTCAAATTACAATAAAACAAACATTAAATTCTTACAAAAGAAAGAGAGTAACGATAAACATAAAAAAAAACATAGATTTGCATTTTTTTTTTAATATATTTCCCTGATTAAGTGCTTTTGTTTGTTTATCAAATTAAGTCTAGTTTGAATGATTAAAAAAAAAAACAAAAACAAAATGCTCATGCAAAAATCACATTTTCATATAAAATTGACAAATTTAAACCAACTTAATTAATTCAAACAAATAATAAGATTTGAGTCAGTAAATACAATCTTTTAGGAATATAAAAAGCTATAAAGTAGTATTAGCAATATTGAAGATGAGCATATCATGCAATTATAATTACTAGATTCTATAATGTTTATGTGAGTTCCTAATAGATGGTTGTGATATTTGCATATACAAATCTTTCTACTTTAGTCAAACCATTTATTATTTGCATATAAGAATCTTTCTACCTTAGATGAAATTAAGTTAGAAAATATTAAAAACTATTTTGCATTAAAACTTACGTTTAGAGATTGCACCCTTTGCCTCAAGAAACTCAACATGTGCTTTAGCTATTTCACTTTTTATCTCCAAAACATTAGCATCATGTTCGGAATTTGGAATGCTATCTTCGACTTTTGTTGTCTCATCCAACAACCTTTGCTTTAGACTTTTTTCCTATAAATAAAACATACAAAAAAAAAAAGATGAACACCAAGTAATAGTGTGCAATAGCACCCATCCAAAACCATAAAACAAATCACCTCATGTCATCTTACCTTTTCCTTTGCTTCAGCAATCTTAAGTTTTGTCTCTTTCTTTTCTTGAGCAAATATAGCATTTTGGTCATCAACATATTTTCTTAACTTCCTAAACATATTAAGCAAGTTCCAACAACTTATAACAAGATAAAGAAATTATTGAGAAGATTAGGGAAGGGAAGAAGAATAAACTAAAAAAATGAATAAATTAAAATAAGCAAACAATGAAGTGATAGCAAAATTTTGAGAACAACTTTCTATTTGAACTAGAAATACTTACATTGTGCCCAAAGCCTCGTCACAAAGAAAATTCAAAAGGATGAGTTTTTCAGATAAATCTAGATCATAATATCCTCTAATTCCTTGTTCAAGCCAATCCAAAGGAAAATCTTTTAGCATAAGATGAGATTTAGCCATTAAAATCCTTAGAGGTTTCAACCACGAATTAGTTCCATCGGTAAGAGTTAAGGATGGAGACCTACTCGAAAGTGACCTAAAAATAACAAAGTTTATTTCAAATATACTATACAAAATAATTTTGTTCGACTCTTCATAAATAAAATGATAAATCAATAAATAAAAAAATCAAATAAGAAAAACTCACTTAATTCCCGAATCAGATAATATCATTGTCAATATTTTTATTTGGAACTCAACCACTAAGTTATTTTGTCCACCATACACATTTTGATTTCTTATCAATGCTCGCAAGATAGCTTCGGCTTCTTCTTTTTTGAAATCTAGAACCTAATTATACATGGAAATAAATTTGAGAAAAGAACTTAATATGAAGGGATCTAACCCTATTAAATTTAAAACAAAAATAAAAGTGTAAAAGAGAATTATTTCTACTATAATATCACCATTATGTTTAATTAATTTAATTTAATGGAATGCATGTAAAGAATATCCAATAATCAATAAATATCAACTAAATGATCAGTTGCAAAGTAAATCTAAGGGTTAATTTTTAGATTGCATATATGATATTAATAAAATGGTTAGTAGTCTCAAATTTATATTGTGATTATCATTTAATATTCATAAGTCATATTAGACACCAACTAAACCGAACAAAGCCTTAAGAAACAAAAAATTATTTGTTGTTTGGACCAAACTATAGCATTAAAAGAATATGGAAAAATCGAAATATTGAGTTTTTCAACTATTAGATGCAAAAGTAAATTCCAACTGATCAAACCAATATTTAACAAAAAGATCAACATAAAAAAAATAAAATAAAAAGTCCCCATTTCCAACAATCATTAACAATTTTGTCATAATAAAGGCATACCTCTCCAAATACTAAACAAAATTCTAAAAATTGTAAAGCATTTCCAACATCTTGTGGTGGCAACTCCATGTCCAATATTTTTGTTATATTAGTGCCAAGAGGCAAAGGAATTTCTTCCTCAATTTTTGATGTCATTGGGCTTACAACACATTTCTCAACATTTAGAGGTTGTGCTCTTGCTATGTCCATCTTTGAATTGTCACCATCATTAATATCATCATCACTAATATCTACAACCTCCTGCAGTATAAAATAAATATTAAAATCAACCATAAAACTACTATAGAATAAGTCAATAAAATAGTATAAATTTGTATTATGAATTATAAAAAAGAGGAAAAACTTTTAACATACATTTTCAAAAGTAGCTACATTTGTAGGCATAACAATATCATTTTCAACCTTATTCAATTCTAAATCACCAGAAGTCTTTTGGCTTAGCATTTCAGACACAGACTTAAATCCAGAAGCCTTGGCTGCACGTGCTAGAGCACCAGTAGGTCTTTGACCTCTTTTTTTCCTACAAGATCAATCTTCTTTTAGAACTAACACACAAAATGTTACAAAATAAAAACCACAACATTAAACTAAAAATACAAAATTCAAATCTCAACTTACATGCATAAACTACAATTGCAAATGCCCCTACACTTTGGACAATTCCAATCATCCAATAAATTTACCTCTTCAACATTTTCTCCATATCTAATTTCAACAAACCAAAAACATCAACGTTTAAAATAAAATAACACACAATAAATTAACATACCTTTGTCCTATATAGAATATAAAAATAATTAAATATAAAACCTAATAAATAAATAAATAAAAAATGAATCAAACCTATTAAACAAGCATTTGCGGCAGAACTTATTGACACAAGGCTTTCCATTTTTTGGATTCTTACATACAGCAGCCAAATCCTTAATTTTTTGTCGACACTTCAATGTGAAAAACCAAACAAATAAATTGGTTAGTATAAAATTTACTTTCAAAATGTCAAATCAAATACAATCATAGTTTCACTTCAAAGTAAAAGTAGTCCTCTAAACGTCTTCATCCCATCAATAATATTCTTGTTTTTCATACTCTAATACCCATGTCACAAATCACAATATCTTAAAATAAAAAACAATTGAAATACAAAGCATAAAACAAACACAAAAGAGTAAGCCTTCAAACATCATGATCACAATACTAAAAGTATTTCATGTATAATACCTCTCCATAAATCATCAAACCAAAATATTAGAAAACAAGAAACATATATGCAAAAAGAATAAATATTAATTCAAACTCCCCACTGTCTTTTAGAATTTATTTGTGCTTTATTTTGAAACAAGTAACAAATGAGTACTCATACCATATAACCCATTTTAATTTTAATATATATATATATATATATATATATATATATTTATTTTCAGTAAGTGTTTATATTTTAAACTTCAATATTTTGTATTATATTAAATGAAGAATATTTATTTAGGATATTATGAATACCAAATTTAAATTAAAGTAATTTAAATATATATTTTTCTCATTATTTTTAGTATTTATAATTTTTATTTTCTAAATAATTTTTTAGAATACTTTAATAATTTAAAAATACATATTATTGGAATCCTCTAGATTTATAAGTTTGACTCTGGTCCCTGTATACAACCCATCAAAATCATTTTTTTTTTTTCACATCACCTTGAGTTTTATTTTTAAAAATATGCAATCGAGATCTTAGTCTCAATATTAAGATTTTTTATGTTTATGTCATCATGATTGAAATGGTATAGGTCAATTTCTTTGCAACATCAAAAACCGTGACACAATTATCACTGTGAATGTTATTTGAAACCAATAAATATGCACCAAGAAAACCTTCATACAAAGTCATCCTATAATTCATAGAAAATAGATTTTTAATATCAAGTTAGCTCTTTAGTAAAAGATACGCAATTGAGATCTAAGTGTCAATACAATTTTTATTTATTTATTTATTTATGTTTTTGTCATCGTAATATCGGACCACAATTTTTGTAACAATAAAGATCGACATAAATCACATATGTTTAATAACTCTATAAATCACAAATTCAAAAAACAAAAATTAAAACTAATTAATTAGAAAAAAAATAAAATAAACTTAACAATCATAAAAGTTTGCAAAAAATAACCTGATGGCAAGTTTTTCCGTTCCTAGAGTCAGAGATTTTGTTTCCAACAACTTGAGTTTCGTTTGAGTTGTTTTGACTTTCTTGATGTCCAACAACATCAACCACAGTCTCATTCAATTTTGGTGAAGAGGAATTGAATTCCATGTTGGTAGTGACAATTGATGTATTTGGAACAATAGACATGGTAACAACAATAAACAAACACTTCAAAATATAGAGAATAGTACAACAAAACCAAACAAAGAGAAAGAGAGTGAGAAATTTACTAAATGAGTGACTTTGGTTTTAAACTGAAGTTTTGGATTGAAATGAGAATACACAAATGACACAAAAAACATGGAGAAGTTATTAATTACTCATTTTTTCTCTCTCCCTCTATAAAAAAATCCATATATTAATTTTATATATTTTTTCTCTCTCTTCTTCAAATAATTTATTACATTTTTAAAAAATTATAGTCAAGTTACCTACAATCAATTAAAATCATCTATATGTATTTGACTAATTATGTAAAACATAAAATTAAAAAAAAAAAAAATAGAATACACGTAACTGATTTTAATTTATTGCAGGTAATTCACCCAAAATATTTTAAAAACAACTTAGAATTTACTTTAATATATATTATATAATAAATTTTGGCAGTAACTCATAAATATATATCAATTATTTATTTTAATATGTAATAAATATTGAGTAAAAAAGGATGTAATAAATATTTTTTATAATATTAATTAAGGATATTTTTATTATGAACATTTAAGAGTTTGCATTTATTTCTATTATTTTATTCCACATAAATTGAAAAAATTATTTTGAGAGTAACTATTTTGTGCAGCTAAGACGGTAAAAGGCTACTGATACATTTGATATGTTAAAGATGCATATTCAATCTTACAGTATCTATACCATTAAGAGAAATAGACACGGAAAAGAGATAACTTAATAAATATTATTAAGAGAAATATTATTAAGAGAAACTTTTAAGAGTGTGCATTTTACCCATGATCAACAATCTTCATTAGATACATTTTTTTGACACTAATATTCATTTATAATTATTAAAATATAATTTTTCAAGTTTAAAACTATTTCTAATTTTAAAATGATTTTGTGTGGTGCTAAAAATTTAAATTTATTTAAAAATGATTTACAAAAAAATACAGTGTGTCCAGTCTAATAAAACATTACAATATTGTATCCTTTTGTTTACAATGTATTCATATGATTTAGCAAAGTACAATGTATTTAGTCTAATAAAAAATAAAATGTTTTCGATCTAGTAAAAAATTAACCATATATTAAAAGTTATTAAAATACAAATTTTGAGAAAATTAAATGATATATAAAATATGAAAAGAAGTATATTTGATGTGTTATTTAGTATAATAAAATGATGAAAACATACAAAAAGAATGATACATTTCGTTGTTACTGTTTGGTTAGATACACATAATTAGTTAAAAAAAGATAAATTATTATTAATAACAGTAACACTAATAATTGTTTTATAACTCTTGTGGATGAGATTTGAACTGTGTTTATTAAAGTTATAAAATCAAAATTTTACCATAAAATTGATATTTTATGGACATTATTATTCAAAAGAAAAAAAGGAATAAATATTATATTTTAAAAAAAAACTTTTGACTAAAAAAATTGATATTAAACAAGATAATTTAATAATGATGCTCTTCACTATTAAATAAATGATATTATTTTCTAAAAGTTTTACTTTAAGGATATAAATATAGATTTTATTTTAATAATATTAAGTGGGAAATGTTATTAAAATGAGCGTTTAAGAGTTTGCATTTAATTCCCGTTTTGATCTCGTTTTAAAGGTACGTAGTTTTGGTCTCCTTATTTTAGTTGAATTACGAATGTAGTCTCCATATTTTATTTTTCTCCAATTTTAATCCTCTAAACAGAATTTTGATTCAAAATTTGATAAAATATCAATTTTTAAAGATGCACTATACCAGTTCAGTTATATTCATAAATTTCAGGTACAATTGTTGCACCACGAGATTGAGGCATCATGTGACTTAAATAAAAACAAAAAAATAAAATTTCATTAAATTTTGAACCAAAATTCTGTTTGAAAGACCAAAACTGATGAGAAATAAAATAGATGGACTACTTTCGCGACAATCAAAACTACAATTAAGTCATTATTATTATATAACAATTTTGTAAAGTTCAAAACTTTTTAACATATAATTATACTATATATACTTTAATATGATTTTGTATTATTATAAAAATATATGATATTTTAAATTCATATTTAATTGGTTTACCAAAATACAATGTATTCATTCCTATAAAATTACCATATGTATTCATTCTAATACAATGTATTAATATAAAATGATTTTTTCAAAATACAATGTATTCATTTTAATAAAATCAAATATAATGTATTCAATTTAGTCTATGATGTGTCACCTCAACATTAAAAGTTTAATTTTATAATCTTATAATTTTAAGGTATGAAATTCACATTCTATTTACAACAATTATAAAATAATCACTAGTGTTGCTATTATGATGAAATAATTAAAAAAAGGTAATATGTTTGATGTATTATTTAATATAATAAAATGACTAAATAAATATAAAAAGAAATATACACTTCTCCTTTACTTTGGTTAGTATAATATAACAGAAGATAAATATTAATTTTATCAAAGTGATCACAAAGAGTCCTATGAACTTATTTAACTTCAAAGCTTTGTCTAATAGATCTTGTAACATCTTCCTCTCTTCTTTCACAAAAAGTTTGCTTTGTCTATTTGTTCTTGTAACCTTTTCATCTCTTTTTTCAACACAATGTTTGCTACAACACATTTTCATTTGGATGTGTAGAGGGAATCACATTATTAATAACAAAATTGTTGTCTTCACAAGCTACATAATAAGTTTTAAGATTACTATTGCATCAAACACATTTAAATTAGATATAGCCATATTTGCAAAAGTTTTCATATTTCCTAATTAGTAGTTTGGAAAATATTTGCATCATTATCAAATTTATTTATTTTTTATTACATTTTCCTCTCTAAATGTGTAATTTGAAAAAGATCATTTACAAGTTTTGTATATCCTTGGCATCTAATTGGTGATCATTTTATCAACAACAATTTAAGAAATTTAAGTTAATATATTTTAAGAATTATCTTGCATCAAAATAGAATATCCACTATTATAACAATTTAAATTCCAAAACATTTGACTTGTAATATAAAAGAGCTTGAGCCCAATTCTAACAACATCCTAACTTTCTTTCCCTACAATATTAAAAGAAAACAATGTAAGCATAGTTTACATCAACAATATCAGATACATTTAAAACTCTTACAAGAGAGACCATGCCATCAAAAGATTTACATATTTTATATATTTTCCTTATTAAACGTGTCTATTTGTTTATCAAATTAAATACATTTTGGAAACTCACAGTAAATTTAAAAATTTAAACAAATTATAAGATGAGTTAATAAATGCAATATTTTGATATTTAAACAAGATATAAAATAACAATAGCGTTGAAGATTAACATATCATGCAATTATAATTAGTAGTGTCAATGATCCTTATATGAAACCCCCTAAAACCCAACTCTTCTAAACTTTTTTATATAAAAATTATCCTTATAGGAGATAGCAACAAATGTTTGTAATATTAATTTTTCTATTTTATCCAAGTTATTATTTTAGGGTTCATTTTATCTTTTTTGTTACACATAACCACTTAAATATTAATGAGTGAATAAAATTGAAGAACTTTAGACATGAAACCACAATACCAAACTTAAAATATATCTCCAAAGCCCAACTTACATTTGCAAAAGCTACAGCTGCAAATTTTTCATGTTGGATTGGAGCTTTAGAAAAATATACTCAATTGAGATAAGGATCTCAATAACAAGATTTTTATGTTTTTGTCATCAAATATCTTAATACGACTATCATAGTGGACTTGATCTTGAACTTTATATGTTTATAATTCTTCATAAATCACTAATCCAAAACATTTTAGAAAAACAAAGCAAATTAAAACTCAACAACCACAAAAGCCTACATAAAACAAGCTGACGACAAGTTTTCTCATTTGTAGAATCATATAATTTGTCTTCAACAACTCAAATTATGTGTGAATTGTAACAAATCACTTGTTGTCCATTCACATCATGACGCAGTCTCATTCGGTAGTGGTGATAATGAGTCAATTTTATGTTAGTAATGGGAATAATTGATTTGATATAGTAGGCATGATAGCAAAATAAAATTATACACAGACACAAGAAAATCAATAAAAGAGAAATATATTTTAGGGCAGTCATTAAATGGTTGTGACTTTGGTTTTAAACCAAAGTATTTGATTGAAATATTGGAATTTATAAGTGTACAAAAACACTGAGTTATAAGTGAACTGAAATTTATAAGTGTAAAAAACATTGAAAACGAAGTGAAATTTATAATAAAAGTACTGAAAACAAGGTGAAATTTATAATCGATGATATAAGTCTTCAGTACACTTTGTTTTTTTTCATTTCCGGCTAAGTTGGCGGGAAGAAGAATCTATTTAAAAAATTAAATTTGACAATTGTGACCTTTGAAATTTTCTAAATTTTAAAAGGTTTTATTTAATGTAATATTTGAAAATTGAAAAGTGTTTGAAAATTGAAAAGTGGTGTTTTTTTTATTTGGAATAAGTGGGGTTTTATGCTAAGTAATTTATAAGTGAATAATAATTTTAATGTTTTTATTTTTTGATATACATAAATGTATATTTTTATTTACAATATTAATTGAGTAATTATTTTTCGAATATTAGATATTTAGAGGTTTTATTTATGACTTCAGTGTTTGTGAAACTATTATAAATATTAAGCTAAAATCATGAAAACAAAGTGCTAAATTAAATGATGTTTTAAATAAATGAAAAAATTAAATAAGTTTATTCTCAATAATTCATGGGTCAAATATTGATGAAAATTAGACATTTGATTTTGACTTTTATAAATAAAAAGAAAATATATTTTTAAATAGCTTTTGACATGACGGGCCGATTCCCTCCTTAAGTGCCCCAATGGACTCAACTTCTATCCCTATACTTACTCATAATTAAGTGAATATTAATTTTTTATTTTTTATTTTAAGGATATATCTAAAGATATTATTTTAACAATATTAAGAGATAAATAAATTGAGATGAGCTTTTAAGAGTTTGAATTTAAGCTTTTCACTTGTCTTCATTATTATTATTATTATTATTATTATTATTATTATTATTATTATTATTATTATTATTATATTCCAATTTTATAGAATTTAAATGTTTTAATGTGCAATTTATAATATACAATTTAATATGATTTTTTTGTGATAAAAATATACGATAACTACATTAAGACTTAATTGCAGTTTTGGTTCCCCTATTTTATCTGAATCACGAAAGTAGTTCCCCTATTTTATTTATTCATAGTTTTGGTCCCCAAACTTGAGGAAGTGACATTTTTTAAAGTCACATCACACCATTTATGATCATAGATTTCAGTTACAATTGTTGCACAATGAGATCTTGAGGCATGATATGACTTAAATATACCTAAAAAAAATAAAATTTTATTAAGTTTTGGACCAAATTTTTGTCTGTAGACCAAAATTGAGGAGAAATAAAATGGAAGGACTACTTTCGCGATTTAATTAAAATAAGGGGACCAAAACTGCAATTAAACCTTAAATTAATATTTTATTAATTTACTTTTTTCAACTGATTTACCAAAATACAATGAATTTCAATATAAAAATTTCCATATGGTATACATTCTAATGCAATTATTTCATAACAAAATGATTTACCGAAATACAATGTATTTATTCTTTAAAAAATACAATGTATCAATTATAATACAAATTACCATGTAAAAATTACCACAATTTAAAGTTTGACAAAGGAAATAGTTATAACAAATAAAATAGCATGTTCAAATTTTCTTTAAAAAAATTTGAAAAAAGAAATATTATTATTAATGAAAATGATATCAATGATCATTTTACAATCATCTCCAATATAATTTGATATTCATTAGAGATTACAAAGTCAAACTCTTATCTTCAAAAATGTATTATTTAGTATAAATAAACGATGGAAAAATATAAATGAAAATATTGTTGTTGTATTAATTTGTATAAGAAAAGGACAAAATA
>JBBPBS010000170.1:3796218-3806880 GCA_037974835.1 Cicer judaicum
TGTTTGATTAATTTTAAAGTAACAACAGATGAGTAAAAAAAAAGTAACAAGAGATAAATGATATTTTTTTTTAAAAGACAATAATACCATTGTAATAAAACATAAATATACAGTTTATATTAAATTATAGAAATTTTTTCTCTTTTTAAAAATAAGAGAACTTAATAAATGTTGATCTCTACTAAAATAAAAATAAAAATGAATTTTTAATATTTTATTTTATGGATATAAATAAGTCTCGTACAATCTTTATTATAATTAATATATTATAGTTTTGTGAAACTGAAACTTTTTAATATATGATTTATATTATACAAACGTCGAGACGAACACATATAGAAAAAAAAATTGAACTTTGACCCTCATAAAATATTCTTTGAGAATGAAATGATGTTTAAATTTCATAAAAATGATTTACCAAAATATAACGTTTGTTATAGTTTTAGAAGTGCAACTCAAATATTTAAAAAATTTGGGAACATTTGTATAAGAAAAGAAATAATTTGATGATAACCATCGTATATTAATGAACAATTTTTCATTTGATAAATTTATTTGACATATAGCAAAAATAGTCTTAGAACTTAAAAATTAAAGGACCAAAGCTACAAGAAATAAAAATAAATCTTTGTCGAAAATAATTTAAGTTAAATGGATTGTGTCCCAATCCAAAGGAATTTACATTTATATTCTTCTAATGACATTCCTTCTATTTCTCAATGTTCCTTTTCAATTCAATCAAATAATCAAAACAAATTCAAATAAGTGTCATACTTAACGAACATCAATTTAAGATAAAAACAAAGTATAAGCTAGGAATTTTTTGTAATTTTTCCTTCAAAGGAATTACAAAAACTAGAAGAAAAAAAAACTCTAGCTTTATCGTTTGGAAAAACACACAATTAAACCACATTGGGGGAAGGAGTGTTCCAAAGATCATGGATGAACATGTTTATGGATTCGATTAAACTTTGGAATGCTTGAAACTAGGTAAAAGAAAACAACTCTCCAAATGAAACAAAAGAACTATTCAATTAGTTTGGATTTGATTGAAACAAGAAAATCCTTCCAATTAAATAACACAATCTTGTGAATAATATGTGTTAAAAGCTCTCATGTATGCCAACTTATGAAAAATTATCTAAGTTGAGTGCCAAATTGAAAAAAATAAATAAAAAACTAATATTGAAATTCTTGATAGATTTGGGTTTATGGCGTTAAAATAGTCACATTAAAAAAGGGGAAAGCAAAACATATTTAGAAAATAGTTATATTAATATTGTAAAGAACATATAGAAAATATACACAATATCACTATTGTACCTTATGATATGAACGATTTATTTTAAAAAAATATCAAAACAAATTATTTTATTGAAAAAAATTAATAAGACAAGACACAAGGAGGCTCTAACAATCAACAATTAATGTACAACTTTAACTAAATACTTTCCTCCTTACGATTGAGTCTTCTCACCAATTAAAAAGCAAAATATTATGATAGCTAGTGATATAATGCACAAATACCCATTGTGTTTTTAAAACAAAAAAACAACAAATGGAGATTGTTGATACAATTTTTTCACAAAAAACTAAAAACAAGAGTTGCCTCCTATTGGAAACAAAGACATATATCTTGACAACACTTTGTCAAAAGAAAGTGAAGAAGAGGTTACGGGGACTAATATGCTAATCGTTTAAGTGAGGTGAGTTTGAAGGACTGGATTTGTAATTACTTTGAGTATGGCTTTTAAAGTTTCAATCAGAAATTTCTCTTTCACAACAAAATCATATAGAGCTATGGCAAAAGGGAAGTTTATGTTTGAAATTTTGAGTGTCATGTTCCAAGTGATCACAAATTCAACTCTTTAAATTCACTTATCACTTGAACGCTTTACATATTAGTCATTATAAGCTTTACCTCACTTCTTGCTAGAAAATGTTTTCTGGAACACAAATGTTTCTGAAACATAATAGTTTCAAGAACACATTTGTGTTTCAGATAACTTTTTTCATGTTTTTCAAAACAAACGCATGCCCCATAAAACATCAAAGTTTAACCTTTTATTTAAAAAAAAAATGATAAAATTGGATTTTTATTAAAATGTGAAGGTAGGGGTATAAATTTAGAGGCATTGGATAAAATTTTCTTTTTAGAATAGTAGTAAGGGCTAATAAGTAGAGCAAACATTATGTCAAAAGAAGAGATCACGAGGTTTCAAAAAATAATAGACAATTCAAGCATTCTGTCGAAAGAAGAGAGAAAGAGGTTACAAGACTAATAGGTAAAACGTTGAAGTGAAATGAGTTTGTCCGGATGTTTGCAATCACTTTGAACACACCTATCAAAGTACCAATTAGAAATTTCCCTATTACAACAATTGCATATGATTCCAGCATTGATAATTTTATCAGATATTGGTTCACTTCTCCTAGTTTTATCCAAGTACTATACTTGATCACCTCCATCAATCTTTTTGAAATTTGTCAACTTTGATAACATGTTTTTTTTATATTGTTGTCTCGCTTGTTGAAGTGTTGATATGCGTATTGTTATATTTGACATACATAGTGTACTGGAGCCTGGTTCCGAAAAGACTTAAATAGCCATCATGATTCCTCATAACTATGCTAGCAGACTGGTTCGGGGAAAACTTTGATAGCTGTCATGATTTTTCATAGCTGTATTTAGAGACTAATTCTATAAATACTTTGATAGCCATTACAACTCTTTGTAGCTAAACATGGAAATTGATTCTAGGAATACTTTGATAGATATTATGATTCTTTGTAGCTACAAAGAAATTATATCATAGTCAATTTCTAGAACCAATCTCCATGTATAGCTACAAATAATGTTGATGGAAATCAATGTCTTTGTAGAACCAGTCTAGAAATATATATACAAAAAATCATGATGGGTATCAAAGTTTTTCCCCAACTAGTCTGCTAGGATAACTTCAAAAATCACGAGGGCTATTAAATTCTTCCCAAAATCAGCCTCCAAGTATGTTGTGGATGTCATGTATAACAACACAAAGATCAACACTTCAACAAGTGAGACAACAATCTAAAAAAACCACCTTATCATAACAAATTGTAAAAATATTGATGATGGAGATCAAGTTAAGTACTTGGATGACATCAAGAGAAAAGAACCAATATCTAATTGAATTAGCAATGGAGGAATCATATGCAATTGTGAAAGAGAAGTTTATGTTTGGATTTTTGAGAAGTACGTTCAAAATAATTATAGATAGTCGTAAGAACTCATTTCACTTCGATGTTTTGTCTAATAGACTTTGTAACATTTTCCTATCTTGATTCGCAAAATGCTTGCTTTGTCTATATGTTCTTGTAACCTTGTCATCTCTTGTTTCAACACAATGGTCACTATAGAGAATCAAATTTTCAATTACAAAATTGTTGCGTTCACAAGTCACATGATAAGTTTTCAGGTAACTATTGCATGAAACACATTTAAACTATATATAGCTGTGTGTGCAAGGTTTTGATATCTCCTAATTAGTACTTTTGAAAATATTTGCATCATTATCAAATTTATTTATTTATTACATTTTCCTCTCTAAACGTATAATTTGAAAATGTTCATTTACAAGCTTTGTATATACTTAGCATCTAATTGGTGATCATTTTCTACACAATAATTTAAGAAATTTAAGTTAATATATTTTTGAGAATTACCTTGCATCAAAATAGAATATCCATTATTGTAACAATTTAAATTCCAAAAAGTTTGACATGTAATATAAAAGAGCTTGAGCTCAATTCTAACAACATCCTAACTTTCTTTCCCTACAATGTTAAAAAGAAAAAAAGTGTAAGTATAGTTTTAAATAAACAATATCAGATGCATTAAAAACTTTTACAAGATAGACAATATGAACCATAGATTTACATATTTTGTAAATTTTCTTAATTAAGTGTATCTATTTGTTTACCAAATTAAGTAAAGTTTGGATATAATTAAAAAAATAAGTGGTCATGTGATACATTTTGGAAACTTAAAATAAATTGAAAAAATTAAACAAACTAAATTTAAAGAAATTATAAAATTTGAGTAAGTAAATGCAATCTTTTGAAAATATAAACAAGATATAAAATAACAATAGCATGGAAGATTAATATATCATACAATTATAATTATAGAGTCAATGATCTTTATATGAAATCTTCAAAATCCAATCATTTAACATACATACCTCTTCTACGACTTCTCGATATCTAATTTCAATAATAAAAAAAAAATATTAACATCAAAATAGAACACAATAAATTAGACTTCCTTGGTATTCTTAGTAGAATAGAATAATTCTTATAGATAAACAAAATAAAAAATAAAAGTGAAGCAAACCTATTCAAGTAGCATTTGTGGTAGAACCTAATGGCACAATACTTACCATTTCTTGGATTCTTACTTGTAACATCAAAATCCCTTGTTTTTTTTAACACTTCTATAAAAAAAAAAAAAAAAAAAAAAACCAAGCAAACAAACTAGTTAGTTTAAAAAATATTGTCAAAACAATAAATTAATTAAATATGATCACTATTTCAAATCAAATTATTTATAAAACCTCACCGTTCTTTAACTCATCCATAACAGCTTTAATACCCATATCATAAATAATCATATCTTAATAAATTCTCAATTTTTCAAATTAACATAGGACTTTAAAAAGGAAAAGCAATCACAATCTATGTTTTTTTTTTATGTTCTCAATATACAATATTTGACCATAATTTTTGTTTGCATCATCAAAGATCGTAACACAACCAACCATATAAATGTGATTTAAAACCACTAATTTGAAAAATAAAAAAATAAAAAAGTACACACAGAGTAAAACCTTCAAACATCGTCATCTATCAACACATGTAAAAATCATATTTTCATGTTAAATTGGATCCTTAGAAAGATGTACTCAATTGAGATTAGGATCTCAATAACAAGATTTTTATGTTTTTGTCATCGTGATTGAAACTACACCAACAATATTGGACTACGATCCATAAAAAAATCTATTTTTCATGTTAATAGAGGGTGTTTTAAAAAGGTACGCAATATATTTAATAATTCTTCATAAATCACCAATCCAAAACATTTTAGAAACACAAAGCAAATTAAAACTCAACAACCTTAAAAGCTTACAAAAAAACAATCTGATGACAAGTTTTCTGATTTGTAGAATCATATAGTTTGTTTTCAACAATTCGATTTGTGCGTGAGTTGTCACAAACCACTTGTTGTCCATTGACATCAATCACACTCTCATTCAGTTGTCGTGTGACGACAAGTCAATTTCATGTTGGTAATGAGAATACATTGATTTGATATAGTAGACATGATAACAAAAATACAAAAACAGACATACACAAGAAAATCAGTAAAAGAGAAACAAAGAGAGAAATACATTTTTGGGGCAATCACAAAATGGTTGTGACTTAGATTTACACTAAAGTCTTTTGATTGAAATGTTTGCACACACATACTGAAAAATAGGTGAAATTTATAATGTTGGCATACATATACTGAAAAATAATGTGAAAGTTATTAGTGTATACAAACACTGAAAACGAGGTGGAATTTATATATGATTGAAATATTGGCATACAAATATTGAAAACGATGTTGAATTTATAAGTGTGCATATTGATTGAAATATTGAAAACGAGGTAAAATTTATATGTGTACACACGCATCTAAAACGATGTGAAATTTATAAGTGTACACATGAATGAAAATGTTGGCATAGAAACACGGAAAAACAAAGTGAAATTTATAAGTTTAGACATACACTGAAAACGAGGTGTAATTTATTTATGAACACATGGATTGAAATGTTGGCATACAAACACTGAAAACGAGGTTGAATTTATAAGTGTGCATATTCATTGAAATACTGAAAACGAGGTAAAATTTATGTATACACACACATCTAAAACGATGTGGAATTTATAAGTGTACACATGAATGAAAATATTGGCACAGAAACACTGAAAAACAAAGTGAAATTTATTAGTTTACGCATACAGTGAAAACGATGTGGAATTTATATATGAACACATGGATTGAAATGTTGGCATACAAACACTAAAAACGAGGTTGAATTTATAAGTGTGCATATTCATTGAAATACTGCAAACGAGGTAAAATTTATATGTGTACACACACATCTAAAACGATGTGGAATTTATAAGTGTACACGTGGATGAAAATGTTGGCATAGAAACACTGAAAAACAAAGTGAAATTTATAAGTTTACACATACACTGAAAACGAGGTGAAATTTATTTATGAACACATGGATTGAAATGTTGGCATACAAACACTGAAAACAAAGTTGAATTTATAAGTGTGCATATTCATTGAAAGACTGAAAACGAGGTAAAATTTATATGTGTACACACACATCTAAAATGATGTGGAATTTATAAGTGTACACATGAATGAAAATATTGGCATAGAAACACTGAAAAATAAAGTAAAATTTATAAGTTTACACATACACTGAAAACGAGGTGGAATTTATATATGAACACATGGATTGAAATGTTGGCATACAAACAATGAAAACGAGGTTGAATTTATAAGTATGCATATTCATTGAAATCCTAAAAACGAGGTAAAATTTATATGTGTACACACACATCTAAAACGATGTGGAAGTTATAAGTGTACACATAGATGAAAATCTTTGGTATAGAAACATTGAAAAACAAAGTGAAATTTATAAGTTTACGCATACACTAAAAACGAATTGGAATTTATAAGTGTCCACAGTTTACTAAAAACAAGGTGCAATTTATAATGAATAATATAAATATTTGGTGCACCTTGTTTTCTCTCCTTCCATGCTGAGTTGGCGAGAATAGGGATCTATTTTCATAAAGCAATTTGGAGATTTTAACATTTCAAAAAATGAAGAGAGAGAAAATTATAATTAATTAAACTATTACTAATAATCATTTTACAATTTTTGTTAATAAATTTTGACATTGATTACTGTTGATCTAACTGCTCACGGAGTATTGAATAATCTTATTAATATAAGCATTTAAGTCTTTTCATTTATTATTAGTACAATTTTCATTATAATTAATTATAATTATTATTATTATTACTATTATTATTATTATATTACAATTTTGTATAATTCAAACTTTCTAATGTATAATTCGTAGTATATAATTTAATATGATTGTATGTTATGATAAAAATATATAATATTTAAATTCATATTAAATTGATTTACCAAAATACAATGTATTATTATAAAAAAATATATAGTGTATTTTATTCTTATAAAAAAGATACCATATGGTTGGTATTAATTCCAAAACAATGTATTCATAACAAAATGATATGCAAAAATTCAATGTATTCATTCTAATAAATAGATACACTGTGTTCCTTCTATTACAAATTTCTAGATTAAAAGTTATCAAAATTTATATTTTGAGAAGCAAAAGATATTGGAAATAGAATATGTTTTCTTTTAAATAATTGAAAAAAGGACAAACATATATTAAGGAAAGGAAAATTAATTACCATTTTATAACCGTCTCTGAGTTAATTTGATTTCTTTTCAATGAGATCACAAGATCAAACTTTTTATTTATTATTTAGTATAAAATAGATAAAATAAATATAAATTGAAATATTCCTGATTTATTATTTTATATAATAAATGGAACATTACTTACCTATAAATAATGAGTTAAATTACATCCGTGACCCCTTAATTTAATTTCAAGTAACGTTTCAGTTTTTTATCTTTTTTCCCCGAGTTGGTGATTTATTTTAATTTTAAGTGACAATTTGATATTTTATGTTTTAAAATTTCAACAATGTTATCTTTTTTTATACAAAAATTTAAAAAAATTATCAAAATTTTCAACCAAAATCCATAAAATTAATAATGATCTTCAATATAATGCAAATTTTATCAAATTCGTAACTCAAATATTCAAATCCCTCATATTTTCATCTCCAACAACATCAAACAATGAATGAAAATATGAGTTTATTTCAAGATTTAAGTTATGAATTTAATTAAATTTGTATTTTATTGAAAATGATAATGAATTTTATGGGTTTTATTTGAAAAATTTGATGTTTATTTTGAATTTTTGTAAAAAGAAGGACAACATTATTGACATTTTAAAACATAAAATATTAAATTGTCACTTAAAATTAAAAAAAAAAAAGACCAATTCGAAAAAAAATATATATAAAGGACTAAAACGTTACTTGAAATTAAGTTAAGAGACCGCATATGTAATTTAGCCTAAATAATGGAAATACAAAGTTCTGATGTGACTTTTTCTTTGTAATTTTACAATCTATTTAAATTATTTTTTAAATAATTTTATCCCTATTTATTTTATTAAATAATTGAATTCTAAAATACATATATACTATTATAAAAAATAGAATTTTAAAATTTTATAAGAATTAAAAATTTATTTATCCTAGAAAGACAATAATATCTTTTTCCTAAAAATTTAATATTCAATGTATATTAAATTAGATAACTTTTTTCACCCTAATAATAAAAAAGAAAGAGTTTAATAAATGTTGGTTTTTTTTTTTTTAATCGTTCGATTCTCTAAGAAATGGGAATAAATGTTGGTCTTTACTAAAATATAAATGAATATGAAATTCTAATATTTTCTTTTAAAGATATTAACAAAGGTGACATCAATTATCATTTTAAAATTGTCTCAAGTGGAATTTGAACTATGTATGTTGAAGTTGTAGAGTAAAATTCTTATTATTGAGCTGATACTTCGTGAATATTTTGAAGCATATAAAAAGGATATTATTTTTATAATATAAAGAGATAAATTTTATAAATATGAGATGATAAGAATTTGAATTTATGTCTCGCATATAACAATTTTTTTTATTATTTGTAATTAATTTTTAATTACTCTATTTGTACTAATTTACGAAATTGGTATTTTATTATAAAATCTAACAATTTTGATTTTTATTTCTAATTTTTTTAATTAAAAAATAACGATTTGACATATTTTAAATAATGTGACATATAATATGGCGATGTAAAATGATTAACATTCATGAAATCGCAATAACACTATGTAAAAGCTTCATTGCATCATGTTCTTTGAATAGTTGTATATGATGAAACTATATATCACATCATTTAAAATATAATATATCGTCATTTTTTAATTTAGAAATATGAGAAAATAGCTAAAGTGTCGATTTTTAAAATAGGGAGACAATTTACATGATCAATTGATGAAAATAGAGAGACTAATATTGCTAATAAGCCTGTATTTTAATTCTAAATATTAGAGTGGTAAAAAGTTCAACCACTAATATGTAGGGTTGACAACAAAATATGGACCCACCAATATACACCCGTATTTGTTATGATTTAGACGGGAAAAATTTACTTTGATTGTTGTGAAGTTTTTCCCAAAATTTAAATTTGGGGCGGAGGCAGATTCGAAAGTGTTGATATCCACCCTATAACTGCTCTCGAACATATGATTTTAATATTTTTATAATCTCCTCTTTATAGAAAATATGATTTTAATATTTTTATTTTATTGTTGTATAATAATTATTATTTTGTTATATCAATTATAATAAATATGACTTTTAAATTTATTATTTTATAGACACAATTACTCATGTGGTTTATTTACTTAATTTTAAATAACATTTCAGTCCTTTATTTTTTTTTCTTTTCGATTTGATATTTTATTTAATTTTATTACAAAAAATTTAAAATATAAAGAATGAAAATATGAGTTTATTTGAAGATTTGAGTTATAAATTTTATGAAATTTGTATTATATTGAAGATGATAATTAATTCTATGAGTTTTATTTGAAATTTTTTTGATTTTTTATAAAAAAAATGATAACATTGTTAATATTTTAAAACATACAAAATCAAATTGTTTATTTAAAATTAAATAAAGGACAAAATCAAGAAGAAAAAAGAAAATACATGACTAAAGTGTTATCTGAAATTAAATTACGAGACTGCATGAACAGTTATTCCTATAATATATATATATATATATATATATATATATATATATATATATATATATATATATATATGAATGAGTGAGTGACGAGTGCAGAGGTGGAGGAGATAAAATCCGCTCCCGCCTCTATCTGTTGTTATGTCTACTAATATGAGGAAAGAGAGATATCTTGAGTTCGAACTCGCACTCCAATATATTAGATGTTTATGCAACTACCGATCTTTATTATAATTACTATAATATAGTCTTGTGAAATTGAATGTTTTAATGTATAATTTATGCTATAAAATTTTAAATTACTCTTTGTTATGCTAAAAATATATGATATTTAAATTTATATTGATATTATTTACCTAAATAAAGTGTATTAATTATGATAAAAAAATTACTATATTATTTTTGAAAAATAAATTTATTGTGCAAAAACATCACATTAAGTTTGAGAAACATTAAGTCTGAGAAAAGTAAAAGATATAAAAATATATTATGTTTGATGTATTATTTAGTATAGAAAATGACAAAATAAATATAAAATGAAGTATGATTGATGTATTTTTTAGTATGAAAAAATGATGAAATAAATATTTAGGTGTTCATTTCTTTTTTTATT
>JBBPBS010000170.1:3807284-3821535 GCA_037974835.1 Cicer judaicum
CAAGATTTAAGATATGAATTTGATTAAATTTGTATTTTATTGAAGATGATAATGAATTTTATAGGTTTTGATTGAAAAATTTGATGATTTTTTTTGAATCTTTGGAAAAAAAGGACAACATTATTGAAATTTTAAAACATAAAATATCAAATTGTCACTTAAAATTAAAATAAAGGACCAACTTAAAAAAAAAGATAAAAAACTAAAATTTGAAATTAAGTTAAGGGATGTAATTTAGCTAAAACTGTTCTAGTAATTAATACAAACTCTTAAAATGGTGATACTAATAACATTAATATCTACCAAAATGAAATCTACTCAATTAATATTATTGTAATTGTAAAATAAAAATCTACGATTGCTACATCGTAAATACAAAAGCATTAACTATTGACAACTTTCCGCAAATTCTTCCATTTATTACAATATGAAAAGACACAAATTTTGAGTATTATATTTTAAAAAAGTACACAACTTTTCATTTTCATAAAAACAATCCATGATGATCCTTCCAAATTTGCAAATTTTACAATTAGACCGCACCACAAATCTCTAAATTACATTTTCTGTATTATGGATACTTTTATTCATTATATATATATATATATATTAAAAAGTAATAATGAATAAATAAATAAAAAATAATTTTATTAAATTATCTTTACTAACAATTTTTATGTTCTCATTATCATAAATGCAAAATAAAATATAATAGTTTAGAATATTACATATTTCTTTAATTATAAGTCATTTTTTGAGGAAATATTTTATCACTAAAGGCAAACGTCATATTAAATTTCTAAGTGCATTTATTTTCCAAATATACCCCTATGAATTTTAATAAACGAAAAAAATCAAATTGAATACATTCATATATAAAATGCTATTTTTAAAAAATCAGTACATAAAATTAACACATTAAATTGTCTAATAATTTTTCTTGATATATGAAAATGCAATGAGACTTTATTATTAGGGAAGCATATAATAATATACTCTCTCTGGTGTTAAATATAAATAATTTTTGGTCAATAAAATTGATAAAAAAATTTAAATCAAACACATTAACTTTTATTGATTCAAAATTATTTATATTTAAAGTTAAAAAAAAATAGTATTAATTAAATGATAGAATTGAAATAATAATAATAATTAATTCAACAATTAAAATTGAAAATTTATTGTTAAGACAATATTTTTTGTGGTAAAGTCAAATTAAATGTACAATATTTAAAAAAAAAAAATCTCTATTCATGCCAGCTCAACATAAAAGGAGGGAAACAAATTTTCCAAAGTAAAAAATTGAAAACCTTCATTCATTTCAGTGTCTATATAAACAACTCTCCCCATTTTCAGTGTTACATACCTTAAGAGTTTCAGTTTTATTAATCTCTCTTATAATCTTGTCTTGTGTTGTGTTTTTGTTGCAACCATGTATGTTATTCCACTTCGATCAATTCCTCCTTCCCCCAAGGAAATGAATAAGAGTGTGATTGATGCTGATGGACAACAAGAAAATGGTAACAACAAATCAGGTGGAATTCGTGTTGTTGGAAACAGAATTTATGATTCTACCAATGGCAAAACTTGTCATCAGGTTGATTTTTAAGATCATATGATTGTTGATTACTTTATGAATCTATTAATTTTCAAGTTCATTAATTTTGATGCTAATGTGTTTATTTGGTTGATTTTGATTTTTCACAATTAAGTGCCGGCAAAAAACATTGGATATTTTTGCTACATGCAACAATTCAAGAAATGGAAAGCCTTGTGTAATCAAGATCTGTCAAAAATGCCTCAAGAATAGGTTTGGTTCACCCTTTTTTTTTTGGTTTTATTTTCAAAATTATTCTATTTTACCAATAAATAAATAAAAATTAATGTTATAGTAACACAAAATATGATACAAATACAATACTTAAGAGGACCACGTTTTGTATTTGTACTCCAATACAATTTATTGTATTTGTGTCATGTTTCAATAACATTATTCAAAAAACAAAAAAAAAAAGTAGTATTTTTTTAAAATTATTGGAGATTTTCAAGTGGTTGTGGCCATTTCTCAAAGAAGATCCGCCCCAGCGTAGTAGACTAATTAATTGTGTGTTTTCTTACATGTTATATTTTTGTTTGTTGAATTTAATTAGATATGGTGAAATGATAGAAGATGTAAATTTGTTGGCCGATTGGATATGTCCAAAGTGCAGAGGCATTTGCAACTGCAGTTTCTGCATGTAAGGTGTTTGAATAATTGCATTTTGAGTTTATAGTTGTGGTTTCATTTTGTATCATTATGTGTGTTAGTTTTTAAAATAATGGTGAATTTGTAGGAAAAAACGAGGTCAACAACCTACAGGTGCAATAATTCGAACAGCTAAAACTTCTGGTTTTAAGTCTGTGTCTGAAATGCTTGCATTGAAAGTTAGCAGTGTTGATGATGATTGCCAAAACCAGAGATTGAAAAAGACTAAACTTTGTAACAGAGTTTCAGATTGTGAAGTTAAAACAAATGCAAATAATGAATGGGAATCAAAATTAAAGGAGTATTATGGTTTGATTAATGGTAAAATGGATGTTCCTAAGGTTTGGACTGCAAGTGATTTTTGCTTAATTCCAAATCTAATGGATGATAAAAATTGCCAAGGCAGTAAAGATGCTTCTCAATCTTTAGCTTCAAACGGTGATAAGAAAATGCATCAAGTAAATTGCAATGCCAATGTAGCTACTGGTTCTGTTGATAATGCTGTCATTAATTCTGAAATAAACATAGGTGTAGCACAACATGTAAATGTGGAAAAGTGTTCTGTAAGTCCTGTAACAGAAAAAATTGAGGAAGAAATTCTTTTGTCCCCCGACACTAAGTTAACAAAAACATTGGATATGGATTTTCCAACTGAAGATGTTTGTAATGCTCTGTAGATTTCAGAATTCTGCAATAAATGATATCTTACAAAAATATAATAGAAAGTGTGCATTTCTTTTTTACCTTGTTTGGTTAATTATATTATTATAAAGTAACAATAGCTATATGATATTACTTTTTTATTTATTTATAAAAAAACAATAATACCTTTTTTTTTAATGATAAGTTTTGTTGAATGCCTTTTTTTTAATGAAAAGTTTTGTTGAGTTGGGTCTTAAGATTCACCCGAGTTAGAGAAAGTCTCAAAACTCCCAAATTCACCTCGTAAGATTGAAGTTGAATCCTTATTAATCAGACTAATAATAATAAAATCAAAGAACTTTGTATTCTTACCAAATGGAGCTAAGTTGAACCCAAACCTTTATGGCATTTAATTTGAAAATTTACTAATTGGATTTGAGTTGATAAGTTAAATTAAATAAGAGAACTTTTTTCTCTTTGTAAAAGATACAGATAACTTAATAAATTGTAACTTTTTTCTCCTTGTAAAAGTTACAGATAATTTAATAAATGGTAACTTTTTTTTCCTTGTAAAAGATACAGAGAACTTTTATTTTAAGGATATAAATATTGATGTCTTTTAAAAATATTAACAAAGAAATTTTATTAACATGAGCATTCAAGAGTTTGCATTTAAGTACTGTTTTTTGTTAGAATGGTCAATGTTTAGACATTTTTATCGGTTGTTATCTTAAACTACCAAACCACCTTAACTCGGCTATAAAAAATACAAAACAACGAAAGTAATCATTCTATTTTATTTCTCTTTGGTTTTGGTTCTTAAACAAAATTTTGGTCCAAAATTTAATGAAGTTTCATTTTTTTAAGCCACACCACACCATTTATGATTATAGATTTTAAGTACAATTGTTACACCACAAGATCTTAAGGCATAGTGTGACATAAATAAACGCAAAAAAATGGAACTTCATCAAATTTTAGACCAAAATTCTATTTGGAGACCAAAACTGAAGAGAAATAAAATGGAGTGACTACTTCTGCGATTCAACTAAAATATGGGGACCAAAAGTGCATTTAAACCTAATTTATTCTTTAATAAATTTTATAATTTTCCTTCTTTAGCTGTCAAACAATCACACCATCTATATAGATATATTATTGTAACTATGAACAAACTAACGTGTTTTATTTGTAGTACATGCTGGTACCATTTTTTGAACACATTATGATATCTTTTAGACTTGTTAAGTATGAAGCTTTTTCAAATTTTCATTAGAATTTAATATCCTCGATCTATTTTAACCTTGGATATTTTTAAAAACTTAGATATGCTATTGACGTTTTTAGAATTGTCAAGTATCGTGAACCGATTGAATTAATTTATTTGACTTGCATATTTTTGGTGTATATGGAAGACTTTCAATAAGACTATCTATTGTCAACGGGAAATTAGTTTAATTCAAATTTTAGAGTCAGTGAAATTTAACTCGTGGTGTTCGTTCAAATCTAAAACCAAGGATTTGTTGTATGATCTACGGCAATGGAGGACACAACCATTTATGTATCTAGGAGTTCATAATTATTGTAGTGATGAGGTTTAAAGGAAATATTATTAGGTGATTGGTTTCTCATATTGTAATTTAATATTATTGTATTTTTCCTATTCTTAACATTCCTTATGCTTTGAATAGCGCATTTTAATAAAATTTCAGTTTGGTTTGTTTAAAAAATATCTTTCAAATTATTTATACTTTATTAAACACCTAGTATTAAAAATTTAGATTTTACATAATTTATTTATATGGAATTATAATGAAAGTAACATATTGATAACAACATTATACAGTTAAATTGATAATTACATATTCTGTCAAAAAAAAAAAAATAATAATAATGAATCCCTTTTTAGTATAGTAGTAAGGACTAATAGGTAGAGCAAGTATCATGTTGAAAAAAGAGATCAATGAGGTTATAAGAATTAATATACAAAGCAAGCATTGGGTCCAAAGAAGAGAGGAAAACGTTACAAGTACTAATTAATAGGAAAAATATTGAAGTGAAACAAGTCTCTAATCACTCATAACACACTTCTCTTGGTGCAATCCAAGTACCACATTTGATCACTTTCATCAATTTTTTTGAAATTTGTCTACCGTGATAAGATGGTTTTTTTAGATTGTTGTCTCAGCTTGTTGAAGTGTTGATCTTTGTAGTGTTATACTTAGCAACCATAGTGTACTTGGAGACTAATTCTAGAAAGACTTAGATACCCATCATGATTTCTCAAACAATGTTGGTAGATTGGTTTGAGAAAATTTTTGATGGCCGTCATGATTCTTCCTAACTATACTTGGAATCCAGTTCTAGAAAGACTTTATTAGTCATTACAATTCTTCCTAAGTATACTTAGAGAATAATTCTAGAAAGATTTTGATAGCCATGACGATTCTTTATAACTACAAAGAATCACGATGACTACTATAATCTTTTCAAAACCATATTCCAAGTATAGCTCCGGAGAATGAAGATGACTGACTATCAATACCTTTCTTGAACTGATCAAAAGATATAGGTACAAAGAATCATGATAACTATCAAAGTCTTTTCCGAACCACTCTTCTAGTATAGCTATACAAATCATGATCGGTATTGAAGTTTGTCCATAACCGATCCAAGTATGCTATGGTTGTCATGCATAACCACACAAAGATTAACAATTCAACAAGCAGGACGAAAATATATATATGTATATATATAAAAAATCATATTATCATTGTTGACAAGTTGCAAAAACATTGATGACATCAAAAGAAGTGAAATATCTAATCGAATTAACAATGGAGGAATCATATGTAAATATTGCAAAAAAGAAATTTCAGTTTGAAACTTTGAGAGACACATTCATAGTGATCAAACATTCCTAAATCTTTTAGCCCTACAACCAAGGAAAAATAAAGATATTAGGCCACATATTCCCCGTAATAGTAACAACATCTTCATGGCATCATTCAAGAAAATTAAGTTAATTTTTTTTAGAATTACCGTGTATCAAAATAGTACTGTATATTACCACCAGAGAAACATTAAAAACTCTTACAAGAGAGAAATCAACCATAGATTCACATATTTTGTGTATTTTCCTAATTAAATGCATCTATTTGTTTACCAAATTAAGTATAGTTTGGATGATAAAAAACTAAATGATTATGCGATATATTAGAAAACTTAAAATAAATTGAAAAATATTAACAAACTGAATTTAAACAACATAGACATTTAGTGATTTTTCCATTTGCTTCAAGCAACTCGGTATGGGTTTTGGTTGCTTCACTTTTTATCTTTGAAATGACGTCTCAATGTGTTAGAATTCACTTTTTATCTTTGAAATGATGTCTCAATGTGTTAGAATTCACTTTTTATCTTTGAAATGACGTCTGAATGTGTAGAAATCACAAGAAGTGGATGATTTGAATTGTGTTTACCATTTCTAAAAATTATTTCTGTTGTTTAAACAAAATGATATGTTCTTTATCAACACATTCCACTTATGATTATAAATCAATTTAAATAAAATAAAGTTGAAAAATACCGAGTAATTGTAAAGATGAGACACAAATATTTTTATATTTGTTCACAACTACATTTGCTATATCTAGTCCTCCTCTTACATATAGATTTTTCTTCAGTACAATCGAAAACTTAATCCACTATTTAAGAAATAACATACAAGTATTATTTACTTGGTCTCTCTAGGCTTTAACCGTTAGAAGTCTTTCTAGTCTTCTCAACTTTCTAGCAAGTTGCCATTGAGGTGCACAAGTATTCTTACACCTCTTTAGGTACCTCTTATGGATGAAAGAGTTTTTGTCTCTATCAGACTGATTTACACCCGTTCTAATTTATGTCTAATTTGACACAAAGTATATTTTTAGAATTCTAACTCTCATTGAGAAAATGTTACTTGTCAAATCCTATATCAATTCAAGTGGATAGTAACTTGATTGATTCACCTTTCTACTGAGATGATTTTTCACTCATTTTTCTTTTGATGTATTCTAGGGCTTTTCGAATGGAATCTATAGAGAATTGTTTTTTTTCTCCCTAATTCTCAACTCATTCTCATATTGAGAGACTTTCTATTTAAACATTGAAGAATATATCTGTTGACGATAATAGTGTTAGAGATTTTGAATCAACATTAAAACATGTTCATATATATCTGTTGACGCGTGTTGATCAAAGTCAAACGTAACTTTAACATATTCTTTAGGGTTACAATGAATTTGCCTTGAATAATCAATTATCTTTCTTAGTTCATAAGAGGTTTAACTTTTCAAAAAGTATCGATTTTATCGTAGGCTTCAATCATAGCTTTATTATTTGGTCTTGAGTCAAAGGATCAATGAAAGTCTTTACTCTTAGTTAACTTTAGTAAGAGGAAGTTGATCAATATAACGCTTACTCATAGGATCTATCATTTACTCATATGTCTTATGTCTTTAATGTTTCAACTCAGAATGTTGATTATTAGATGCTTGTTGCAATGCTTCTTATCAATACATCACGACTTACTCTATTAGCAAAACTAATTACTTATTAATTAGGTGATAATATTATTTGTGTTAAAAACACTTAGAATATTATCTCTAATTTACTCATACTTTATGTTACCTTAAATATAAATATATTTAATATAAATTTTATTTTCTAACTTAATGTGCAAAATTTACAAATAGTTAGAGGATAATTTTTTTTTGTCATCAAAACATCAATCAAATGATTCTAGCTAAAATCACTTTTACACTAACAATTTCATGTTCTAAAATTGAAAGGAAAATTTAAAGGAAAATTTAATTGGACACGTCAACTTTTACCCTCTCCTCTTGCACTAATAGGTTGTTGACCTCTTTCTTTTTCTCCAAGACCAATTCTGTAACAGATATTTTATTTTATTTTTATATTTTACCTTATTAAGAGTTGAGATAATTATTTTAGAAATGATTGGTAATCATTATTATTGTATTGTGTTATTTTAATTTTTGTTAATAATAATAATAATAATAATAATAATAATAATAATAATAATAATAATAATATGAACCGAGAACCGTTAAAAACAAATTTCATGACTTAAGTTGAAATAACACGTTACCCACTTTATACCACGTTTCCCACTTTCGCCACTTAATATCACGTTCTCCACTTATACCCACTTCTAATGATAAAAAAGAATAAAATAAAACGCTATTTGAAGGATTTAGGAAAAAAAAGGATGAAATTCAAGAACTAAATGAATTAGTGATTTATCACTCAAGTGTAGCAAATTTGGAGCAAAGACCGCGGCGTGAGAATTTCAATAACGACACTCAGATTGGTAACGATATCACTCCAACCGCTTTCCTACTTGAATTACATGTGATATAGATGTACTATATGATGTTATGTATTGGTTATGTTTGTGTCTTATCTTCAAAATTAATATTAATAATGATTGTGTTTGATATGTTCAAATTGTGGAAAATGAATGTTATATGATACGTTGTTATAACGGTTGTGCTTGACATGTTGTGGTTATTAAAGGTGATTACTTTGTGTCTATACTAGGTTGGTTTAGAACAAGGTTGAATGATTTTTGATGCTCTGGTTGAATGATCTATATTGTTACTAACAAAAGTATCTAGATTCATGCATTAATAGTTGTGTGGTGTGTCCATAATTGGTTGGAGCCCAAAGTTGTGTGGTGCATCCATAATTGGTTGGAGCCCACATATCCTTGAGGGGATTTTGAGTTAGTGTTGTTGCTTGGAAGAACCCACGAAGCCCTTGCAGGGGAGGTGATATTATGGAATCATGCATTGACATATAATCTAACAAATAGGTTGTACATTTTTGTTGATTTGTATCTTTGGTGCATTATGATTTTTAACTGTTAAATGAAGTATATGATTTATTTATATTTTTTCTATAACAACTATATATGCATGCATATTTTCTATGTGTTTGTTATTTAGAGATGACCCTTACATTTGACAGGACGTCACATATAGTTTTATTCGAGCGATTAATGTTACGGTCAACCTGATAGGAGAAATGCGAGGAAATACAATATCATGCCGTTGGAGGCTCTGAGATACTTTGTGTCGGTGTTAGACTTGTTGGGAGAGTTTTTCACAAGTCCAAAGTTTATGACCAATTAAGATTTATGTTTGAGTAGTAAATCACCAATAGTTTTGACTCTAATAATTTCTTTTGTTTAATGTATTAAATTTACTTTTAGTAATTGTAAATATTTTAGTTCATTATTTTTGAAAATATAACTAACAATATTATTAATTGATTTTAAAGTAAATAAATATTTAACATAATCATAAATAAATAAAAATAAATTTATTTTTTTACGTTTAAAATTTCCTTAATTAATGTCTCAAAAAAGTAGAATCTTACACTTTTTTCGGAAGTAAGTCACGAAACAAAACACTAATCTCAAAAACATATATTCAAAGCCCAACTTACATGCAAAAAACTTACATGCAAAAACTTCAATTGTAAATTTCTTGGCACTTTGGATACATCAAATCATTCAATAGATCTACTTCTTCTACTACGATTTCTCAATATGTACGTGTTTAGCACAACAAAAATGTTAAAATATAAATAGCATATAATAAATTAGCCTACCTATATACTCTTAATATAATAGAATAATTCTTACAGAAAAATAAAATTAAAAATAAAAAGTGAAGCAAACCTGTTCAAAAGACATCTGTGACATATCTTAATGACACACGACTTTTCATTTGATTCATACATGTAACAGCAAAAATCCCTTGTTTTTTTGTCGGTACTTAATACGAAAAACCAAATAAAAAACATGTTTGCATAAAAAGAAAAACAATCAAATCAAGAAATGAAATACGATCACTATTTCAATATTAAAGATCATGGTACAACCGTTTATCCAGTCGATCATAAAATCTTTGATGTATAATACCTCTCAAGAAATCAGCAATCCAAAATATCATAAAACAAGAAAAACACACAAAAAGTAAACTTTCCACCTTATCTTTTATTTTTAAAAAAAGCTATCCGATCACGATCTTGGCCTAGATATCAAATTTTTAGTATGTTTCTTCCGTTGTGTTTGAAACCGTATAGACAATATTTTACCACAATTTTTTTGCAACATCAGAGATCGTAACACAATCTACCTTTTAAATATTAATTAATTCATTAATCTAAAATTAAATATATATATACACACACATAAAGAATAAGCCCTCAAACTTTGTCATCCAACAACACATAAAAAAATGGGTTTTCATGTTAAATTGGGTCGTATAACAAGTTTTTATTTATTTATATAAATATATTTTCCATCAAAATTGAAACCACATCAACTATATTGAAATATAATCCATACAAACAAAAAAAAAAAAATCAAATTTTCATCTTAACAAAGGAATTTTTATAAAAGGTAACAATCACGATCAATGTCTCGGTGGTATCAAGATTTTAATGTTTTTGTAACTTAATTTTAATTTTCCAAACTATGAATATTGGATTCTAGCGCCAAAAGATCATATTTGTTTTAATTTGAATTTATATTCCAAAATTTTCAAAATCAATCCTATTACTATCACTTTACCAATTGGGAATTCAGTCATTGCACATTATTCATGATCAATCATATATACGGACTATTTAAGTTGACATTTAAAAAAAGGACAACATTGTTGACATTTAAAAAAAATAAAATATTAAATTATCACTTAAAATTAAAATAAAGGATCAACTCAAAAAAAAAAAAAAAAGTAAAACGTTACCTAAAATTAAGTTAAGGGACCACAAATATAATTTAACCATTAATTTATTAGCTTTATAATTCTTTAAAGTATCTAATAAATTGATATTTTTTAGTTGACAAAAAAATGACAAAGAACGATTGGTCTTGATTTAAATTATTGTCAATGGTGATTTTGAAAACTAATCATAAGTTATCGTTTTAGTTTTGTTTCTCTTAGCAATTCTATTTTGTATGCAATTTTGTTTGTGCATTTTGGTCGCTTTTTGTGCAGTTTTATTTTGCTTGTTGTTTGTGGTTATGTTTATATCGAGTTCTGTTTTGTATTTTTTAATTTCTACCTGCGACTTTATTTATGTCCAGTTCTGTTTTTGTTTACGTTTTATGTGTTTTATGTGATTATGTTTCTATTATGTTTCTGTTTACGAGTTATATTTCATCATTTATTTTTGTTTTTATTCTATGATTTAATTTTATCATGTCTTTATCATTAGTTATAGGAGGAAAATATTATTTTTAATTCTTCTTACATATTAATGACTATTTTACTTTTGTTTTTAAGTAATTATTGGAGTTATCTGCGCGTGTGTATATATAAGTTTTTATGTTATTTATTTTTTCAAAATATATGTGTGGATAATTATATTTTATTTTTGACAATAAAAAGGACTCATTCATTTAAAGTCGTTGAATAAACAAAATAGGAACAACTAATATTTCAATCTAAAATAAACGAATGTTACTCCAAAACGCAAAATCATAAAAAACGACGCAAAAACAACGAATGAAACCACTCTGTCTCAAACTAACAAATAATGAAGAAAATATGTTTATATTACTTTTTAAAGTAAAAAATAAAGAAAAATAATAATCATTTAGTGTTGTGATTTAAGACAAAAAAATTGGCCATTATCCATCTATCCGCGGGGAAGAAGAAGAAAGGAGAAAATTAAATTAAATTTTAAGCAATGGTTTAAGCATGGATAATTATCTGAACAAATAAAATTTTGATTTTTGAATCTTTGAACACAAATTAATATCAATAAGGTTAAGTTGTTACACATGCAATTATTCAACGTAAATTTTGATTGAATATCTCATTCTTATTAATCATCTCCAACAAATAAAACAAGACGTGTATATATATATATATATATATTAATCAAGGTGAGATTATAATAATTTTAGTTATTGTTCAGTAATAATATTTCATCAGATTAAATTAAGATTTTTTTGGCTATGTAAAATAAATAATTGATACATAAAATGTAAGAAAAATAATTCAGTTATATATTAGTTGGTAGTTGCAAGGATGTTGATATCATATTGAAATATTTGAATATAATTAATTTCTTTACTTTTTCACAATTAAGGTGTTTGGATCTAATCGCTATACCACTTGATGAAAAAATGTAGAAAAATTATAAATACATTGTTATATAGAGTAGAAATAAGACGTTTGTATAAATTTTATTATAAGCTACCTTTTGTTTGCTTCTTATTACTATTTTTTTATTGGAGTTTTGATTTCACAATAAAGTGAAGTAAATATTAAAAATTTACTCTTGTAACTTCATGCATGAGATATAGACATAGAGTTCAAATAATTGCAAAATATTGGATAATAATTCAAACAAAAATTAATTAAAAAACAACAATTATTTTTTATTTATCTTTATAATTCAATTATTACATATAAAATGAGTCTTTCTAAAACTCATGAGTATTATTGAAAATTAACCAAAGAGATAAAGAAATTTAATGTAATGTTGAACCAGGAGCAGGAGGACAACAATCCTTTTTAAATAAACATAGCATATAGCAAGAAGGTACTGTGTAATGGTACTCATCAGTAGCACCACTTGCACCATATGCACCTCCCATTAGGCTCATCACAATAGCAACCAATACTACCATAAACCTCAATGTCATTTTCAATAAACCCTCCATTATAACTCAATGTGTATTGTAATGTCTAAGTTCTAATGGTATGTTTAAGAATGTTTGTGGTTATTTATACACATATATGGTTGAATTTTCAAAATAGTCATAGTAGCTCAGATTGACCATTTGTGTTGTGCATATCTTAAATTATCTTTTTTACCATATTAGTTTTTGTTTTATTTGAAAGAATACACTGAATTTTGACTTATTGTTTTCTTATGAATACAATGTATGTTTTATTTATAATAATAAATAGTATTTTGGTAAATCAAATTAATTTGAATTTCAATATTAGATGTTTTTATCACAAATTCAAAACACAAAATAATGTTAAATTATATACTATAAGTTACACATTAAGAAGTTTGAATTATACAATGTAATACAATAATAATAATAATAATAATAATAATAATAATAATAATAATAATAATAATAACACAAATTTTAAATTATGTTGATCGACTAGAGTTGCTTGTAATATTTGGCACTTTTTTATAGTTCTATTGTCCATTTTTTTGACACTTTTTCTCTATTGTCTATTTTAGTTCTAATACGATACTATTTAGATGATCTTTTTTAATTCTTTATATTTTAGAATTGTGATACAATATTTCATCTTTATATGTGGGTCAATATCCTTTATTGAATATATGTGAAAACTCTTCTATGTAGATGTTGAATATATTAACGACTTTGTACGTCAGACAGATAAAAAAAATCCTTTTTAAGATGAATTATTGAAAACAAAACTTTTTTTTAGTCTCACCTTTGGGAAAGATTATTAAGATATATTAACCTATTTAAAATTTTATTTTTTTATTAATACTTTTAAATAAATAATTAAATTTATTTTTAATAGATTAATCAACATGCTAAAAGGTCAATGAAAACAAGTATTTTTTAAAAAAAATTAACATACCTTCTTAAAAAACTTGACTTTAAATGACATGACATTTCAATTCTATTTTCATTAGTATTTGAAAAAACCGTTGAACCCAATTTAGTCTCTGAAAAAATATAATTACATTTTGATCCTGCAGAAATTTTCTTTATAGTTTTTTTGGTTGGTGAAGGAATATTAGAGGAAAAAAAAAGTTAAACGAAGAGAAAATGAATAAAAAGTAATTTGTTATAAGAGAAAATAAAAAAGAAGTATTTATTAAAAAAGAAGATTTTATAACCTTTATTATTTTTTATTAAGTAATAGTAATTTTAATGATATTGATTAATATTTCGTTAATATCTATTTGGTTATCAAAATATTATAGTTCTATTGATGTTGGTAAAATATTTTTTATAACTTCATTATTTTTCATTAAATAATAGTAATTTTAATACTGTTGGTCGATATTTGATTGCTATCATTTGTTAATTTCAGTTAATGCATTCGATATTGAGGATAACTACATGTATATAATATTTTTCAATACATTGACTAGTTCAGTAAAAATAATAGTACATTGACTAGTAATATGACACTAAATGAAGTTATAAAAAAGGTATAATAGGATATAAAATTGAATAAGTTGGATAGGATAATATATAATAAGATAATGACGGGATAAATATTATGATATAATAGGATATAAAATTGAATAAATTGGATAGGATAATAT
>JBBPBS010000170.1:3828639-3840619 GCA_037974835.1 Cicer judaicum
GATCTGTCTATTTAAAATTTTATTTTATATTAACATTTTTAAATAAATAATAGGCTAATAAACAAGAAAAAAAGGTTAGCGAAAGTAAGTATTTTTTTTTTTTTTACTTCTAACGTTTCATTTTAAAGAAATTAATTTTATATGATATGATATTTTCATTATATTTTTATTATAGTAAATATCACATTGAGTTCTTGAGAAAAACCGCCATACCTAATTTAGTCCATGAAAAAATAAAAATGCATTTTGAACTTTGAGAAAAATTAAACTAAGACAACTTAATCCGTAGAGCAGATGAATAGAAAGTGATTTGATTATTTAGTGGTTTGGTATAAGAGAAAATAAAAATAAGTTTATAGAAAATAAGTTTTTTATAACCTTCATTAATTTTCATTAAGTAATAGTAATTTTAATGAAATTGGTTCTTATTTGATTAACAAATATCCTTTGTTAAGTTAAATTAATGCATGTAATATTGAGGAGAAATAAATGCATATATTTAATAAAACATTGACTAGTTTAGTATAAACAAAAACAATACATTCACAAGTATTAGACATTCGAGTAAAACGGTTAAGTTTTGGCTTTTCTTTAAGTCTTTCAATAGACAATCTCCTTTGACTTCTTTTTGGTTATTAAAATATTAGTTCTATTGATATTGGTAAGATATTTTTTATAACCATTATTTTTCATTGATATTGGTTGATATTTCATTGATTTCCTTTGTTAATTTCAATATCCTTTTATCTCAATTTTGTTGTAAAAGCAACCACCAAGCGTTTATATACATTTCAATATGTTGTAAAAGTTAATAGCGTTTATATTAACTTTTCTATTATCAAGCAACATAGAAGCTCTACCAATTTTTCTACAAGAAAAGGAGATTCTCATGAAGGAAACATCACGTGGAAGCTACCGTGTTTCGTCTTACCGTGTTTCCTCTTATGTTATAGCTAATGGATTAGTTTACGTGCCATTTCTTCTAATCCTAGCCATTTTGTTCACATTGCCATTATACTAATTAACTTGTTGGTCTCAACAGAAACTTCACTGCTTTTCGGCTTGTTCTTTATACGGCAAATTCAGTTGTGGTGTGTTTCAGTGCTCTTGTGCCTAATTTCATTGTTGGAAATTCAATGATTGCTGGTGTTATATGTTATTTTTTCTTGTTCTCTGGTTACTTCATATCAAACCATGAGATTCCTAGTTGCTGGTGTTATACTCTCAACAATTAAGGTAAAATATATTTTATTGAATCGAATTATGTTGACAATACACCAAATTTAATTTAATTTCATTTGTTTAATAATATATAAAAATCAGATTTTGGAGTAACTCTGATAATGCTTTTATTTTGACCCAAAAAATTTATGATCAAAAAAGATTTAAAAAACAAAACACTTGTTGGGGTTATATCATTAGCCTAATCTCATAATTATTGCCAAGAACAAGCAACTAGAACAAAAAAAAATCACATCAATAACCAAAAAAAGCATAAATCAGAATATAATTCGTCAAAAATGAAAGAACAAGCAAAAATATCTACCAAATCGTCAAAGACAACGAGCAAGCAAAAATAGCAACCAAATAGGGAGAAGATGAATATAAGGATGCACGAATAGGGAGAAAACAAACACAACGCCACGCGAAAGGAAAAAGTGACGGTACCGGAGCAACGACGCAAAAAGAAAATAGTGAAGGTATTACTGTATTGAGACGAGAAATCGATGGGTTTATAATCGTGAGTGAAGAGGAAATAGTGAAAGTAAATTTAGGGTTTATGGTACTGGAGGAAAATGAGAACGGTAGTGGATGAATAAGAATAACAGAAGGTTCTCGTGATTTTTGTTTCTTCAATAAAAAACAATAAAACATAATAATTAATTAATTATAATTTTTTCCTTATTATTATTTGGGTTAATTTGAGGCCACAATTTTTATAGCTTTAGACCACACTTAAAATGTGTAGTTATTAAATTTTATTAGCCAACATTTTTTCACCGTAGTCAAACAACAACACTTTTAAAATTGTGGTTTAATTGGTGACACCTGGCTTAATTGGTAACACGATTTTTCATTAAAAGTCAAGAAATTGTATTCAGTAAATTATAAGCAACACCTAAAAAACTGTTGTCTATTTCCGTTTCTAGCCACACTTTATTAGGTGGGACTAAGTCTAAGCTAGAATATAAGCATTTTGAAAATAATGTAAATAACTTACATATCACTCTGGTGTCAGCTCTTTGGCATTGTATAATATGACATCCATCAAACAAAGTATTTAGACGACGAGTAGATGTTTTCCTTTCATTAATTTTACTAAGCATGTTTGTGACATTTATCATTTTGTTAAACAAAGGAAATTACCTCATTGTGTTAGTAAAAGTAATGTTTTGTTTTTCATCTAATCTATGTTGATATATATCTCACTATAAAGATAGATATTTTCTGGCTATTATTGATGATTTCACTAGATATTTATGGTTTGTTTTTATGAAGCACAAATCTGAAACCATACATCACTTTGGCAATTTTATTGACATGATCTCCACTCAATTTTAATATTAAGTTAAAGGTATTGCAAAGTGATATAATGGACCTGAATTCATTTGGCCTAATTTTCACTCCTCTAAGGACATCATCCATCAAACAAGTTGTGTGTAGACCCCAACAAAATAGAAGGGTTGAAAGAAAGCATTAACACATGCTTGGGGTGGCTCATGCTCTCATTTTTCATAAATCTCCCTAAAAGTTTTTGGTGTTATGCTATTGATCATGTTGTTTATCTTATAAATAAAAATTCTACTCATACTTTGTCTAACAAGTCTTCTTTTAAGGTTTTACATGGATCTTTACCTGGTTTGAGTAAACTTAAAATTTTTGGATGCCTTTGCTATAGTTTGACTCTTGTTTCTCATCGTTTAAAGTTTGATTATAGAGCTAGAAGATCCATTTTTTTGGGTTTCAAATCAAGAACAAAAGGTTTTGTGCTATATGACTTGAGTAACAAGGAACAAATGATATTCCCTTATAAAGCTTATTCAAATTAATCTTCTAATATTCGTTGGGAGTGTGTTAAGACTAACCATAATAATGGAACAATAATTAAGTCCCAATCCATTTTATCAGCCCTAATGCCCAAGCAGACAATCATGGCTCATCAAACTTTGATCATGACTCGAGTCTAGTCAACTCTCTTAAGCCAGATCAACACAAGCTCATGAGCCTCTTGAATTCAGCTCACCTCCACAAGCCCCATCACATACTCATGACAACATTTCTTCTCCTGACTCCACCCTTAACAATGGTGGTCCTAGAAGGTCCACAAGGACATATAATCCTCCACCTTACCTAAGAAATTATGATTGCAATATGTTTCCTACATGTTATATCTATCCAATTTCCAATTTTGTTTCTTATACTAATCTCTCAAGTTCATAGAAAATTTCAGTTTATCCTTATCTATGGAAAACGTACCTCAATCATATGATGAGATCCAAAAGATTTAAACTTAGAGGAGGACAATGATAAAGGAATTACAAGCACTTCAAGACAACAATACTTGGAAGATTGTTGATTAACCCATTGGAGTCAAGCCTATAGGAAGTAAATGGGTGTTCAGAATCCAAAGAAAGATTGATGAAACTATTCATAAATACAAGACAAGACGGGTTGCAAAAGGATATGTTGTTTCAGAAGTTTGGAAAAACTTTTTGAAAAATAACTTATGCCACCAAAAATATTACCGGGTTGAGTCGCGGACTAGGTCGCTCTCTTTAAGACGTTTCGAGGCACTGTCCAAATTGTGCAAGAAAAACTATCAACCACGAAGTCTCTAAGAGAAAACAACTCAGATACTCTGTATTAGAGTTCTACTATGCAGTAAAAAACCGTTCTAGAATTATAACCTCAGTATGACAGTCGAATAAACGCCACTCGTAATATGGCACTAAGGCCACTCGTAAGAAATAGAAGAAAAAGAAAGAAGGGGGAGAAGTGAGAAAAGCCTTAGATACGAAAAGCTTTTGGTGTGATTTTTCAACTGAGGAGAACCCTCATTTATAAAGAAAATCTGCAACTGGATCTGAGAGAACCAGGGGATCCATAAAAATGTGCTCCAAGGAATGACCTCAGAACGTGCGCTCAAAAATAGGATCTGCCAAAAACGTGTGCTTTGACTCTGACTCTTGACCATGCAATAACCAAACACGTAAGTAAGACCAATATTAGGGTTGTGACCAGGCAAAAAACAAAAGCACGAATTCAGGAAAGAAGATTGGATCAAATTAATAATGTTGACTCGGTGGAGGACATTTACGTAATTAACGTATCAAATAGAGACAAAATGCAAGCATTTAATTACTTAAATTAAATAATTAAATTTCATAAGCTAAAAAATTAATACACCACGTAGCCAAAGCCAAGGCCGAGCCGACCGGACGGACGGCGGCGGCGCACGTGCATGTGTGTGGTGGTCTATTTGCTCGCGTTCTCCCTCCTTCACAAAATTGGGATGCTCCTTGGGCCTTCCCTAAGTCCATTACCTCCACCTTATATATCCTACTAGCGAGTGTTATCCCAACTATGTGGGACTTATTATTTTTTTCAATTCACATCAACACTAGTTCTCATAAATGCCATCATTATTTCCAATAAAGTATCATCATTTCCAACAGGATACCATAAAAGGGAAGCACTATATGACACTTTTAGCCCAATCACCAAAATCGCCACAATTTGGGTTCTACTAGCTCTTGCATCAATTCACAACTGGCATCTACATCAACGAGATATTAATAATGATTTTGTACATGTAGACTATCAGGAAGATGTTTACATTTGGGACAGAAAACAAGTACAAACCGAACCAGGTCTACAAGCTTATAAAGTTACTATATGGACTCAAGCAAGCAAGCTGACAATGGCATGAAAACATTTTCTCAACTCTCAAATCAATTGGTTACAAACATGCATATTTAGATTACTCAATAGTCATCAAGCATAAGGAGCAAAACTTCACAACACTCTCCATCTATGTGGCAGAACTTTACTAGTAGGAAATAATCCAGAGGAGTTCAACATCATAAAAAATGTCTCATATATATCTTTTTGAAGTAACTGAAATATCACTAGAAGGGGGGTTGAATAGAGATATTGTAGTTTTAAAATTTTGGCTTAATTGCAGTTTTGGTCCTCCTATTTTAGTTGAATCGCGAAAGTAGTTCCCCCTTTTTGTTTCTCCCCAGTTTTGGTCCCCCAAACAGAATTTTGGTCCAAAATTTCATGAAATTTCATTTTTTTTTTAAAGTCGTACTACACTATTTATGATCATATATTTCAGGTACAATTGTTGCAAATGAGATCTTGAGGCATTGTGTGTGTAACACCCCAAATTTTATAATAAACTATTTTATTAATAAAATATTATTTTAAACAAATAACTTGGTGTTAAAAATATTTTATAATATCTGTTGATAAATTTCGCGATTAGCTTTCGTTATATGGGTGCTTTAGATGATGTGCTAGTTTTATACATATTGGACTAAATGAGTAATATAATAATAAATATTTTATTTTATACATTTTTCAAAATAATATTTTAGTGTAATATTTTAAAGAATAAGATTTTTTTGACGATTTTACACGTATATGCATGTACGCAATTAATTTGATATTTTACAACTCAACTGATTAATGTTAAGTATGCACATGGTTATATTTCAATTACTTATAACTATTTTCTATTTTTACTTATTTATTTTATAAATAACGATTTTGAAATAATAGTGATATTCTGTTTGATTTTCTTTATTTTTATATAATTATTATGATATTGTGATTTTATATATATATTTTATTATGATTTAGTAACTAATATAAAGTGTTGATGTTGTAATATCTAATTTATTATTATTATTATTATTATTATTATTATTATTATTATAATATATGTGTTTGAAATTTGATAATCTTTCGTGTTACCTTGAAATTTATCTAAACTATTAGTAATAAAAATAATTCTGTTTATTCTTCCTTCTAATCAAATAAATAAAGTAATAATAAACAAATAAGTAAAAAGAAACTAAAAACACCTCTCTTTAGCGGTACCTTTTATGAGTATCCGAAGCACTGTTACCCTAGCTAATTTAGTTGGAAAATATTCACATATATATATATATATAGCTAAAAGCAAAGTTATTACTGCCGCACAAAACCTTCCTTTCGTGATTACTCCTGCCGCACCAAACATTCCTTTCCAATTTCTCCATCAAGCCAATCATAATCATAGCTCCGTACACTTTCCTTTCCGATTTCTCCAACAAGTCAATCATAATCATAGCTTCGTACACCGATCGTTGTCTCTCGGTTGTGATTTTGTCGACTACTACTATCGGATTAAATAATCAAGCATATATTTTTTTTTACAGGATTTTTCATCTTCTCTGGTTAGTCTCTTCTCATTTTTAAATTATTTGCGAACAACCGCTATTTGTGTCATTGTTATTTTGGTTTTGATTTTCAATTATATAATTTATCGTCTTTTCTGTTTTAGTTGATTTTTTTCTTTTCACAATCATGATTAATATTAATGATATTTTTTGTTTGAATATTAACTATTTATATAATGAATCTTTGATTTGAAGAACAAGGTGTTTTTGAACGAAATTGTAAATTGTCTCCAAAATAGTCTAATTGTTCCCTATATCCTTATGAGTAGTAGAATTGTAACATTATACTGAAATTAATTTGGTCAATTTAACAGAATATCTAAATCTATTAATATTAAAATCTTATATAAGATAATTTTGTTAGGTTCTAAGTGCCATGGGTTTCAATTCTCCTTTATACAAATAGTACAAATATATGTTATATCAGATAAAAGAAAAACATAATCTTATAATTTTCCTATTTTAATATGAAGATAGCATATACTATATATTAACAATAAATAATCTACTTTTATTGGACATCTAATAGCCTTGTTATTTAATTTTAAACGCATATGATATATTACTACATTTCTGTGAAATCAAATCTATACAAACCGTATGTCTTTAGCAATGCATAATTATGTTTTTTTTTTAAAGATATTGTTTGTATAGATATAACTATAAGCATACATAGTATTAAATATATATATATATATATATATATATATATATATATATATATTTTTTGAAATGGTGTTGCAAATAGTAAATAATTTATTTAACTATCATACTAAATGATTAATTTGTATTTGGTTATTGTGTTATTTTATTTCTTTTGTGAACTATTAGAGATGGTGGTTGGTGAAGACGCGATACATTAAATAAGTAGATCGTCATTGTTGAAAAAAATCTTCAATCAAGGTAAGGGGTGAGAGAGCTTTTGAATTCATGAGTATAATATATTGTGAGATGAACGGGAAAACCGTATTTCTCAACGATTCATCCGGGGCTCGCTACATATGGCAGTAGCCCTTTGAGGGATAAATTAATTAATTTATAAATATGGAAATTGTGAGATTAAAATATAGAATAGAAATATTTGTAGGGTGTTGATTGATTTAATTTCTTTGAATGTATGAAATTGATATTATTGTGATATTGAGTGTCGAATTAAATATATATATATATATATATATATATATATATATGATTAGATGAGTTTATGTAGTGTGATAACAGAAGATTGGTGTGTTGTGATAATTTTATGTGATGATGATGATACGTGATTAATAATTGTGATAAGTTATGTGATGATGTTTGATTAATGACAGTGATGCTATAAATTTGTGAGGAGTTTATGTGATGATGATGATGTATGATTAATGATAGTAATGTTCTAAAATGTGATGAGAATAGTGAATTAACTCCATAACTGATGAAATAATAGCGATTTCAATTTGTGTTTGAGATGACGGTTTTAATGGAGTATCATAAACCAACGAGGGGAGAAAATAAATATTGTGAATTTGTGAAGTGGAGATTATTTTGTCATCATATAAGTAGGGCCTGACAAGCCTAGTGATTATGGGGAAGTACAACTGAATGAGCCTGATCGTGGCGGTCTGCTGTCGAACCTTAAGGCAAGATTGTTAGACCTTGGAGGTATTCGGGTGGGGAATTCCTAGGTGACTTGGAGGTCGCACTCCAAATGTCAGGAGCTACCATGCAACACACGTTTACCTCGACTGTCATGTATATGTGTCTCAGGTTGAGTTAAGGGGATCTATGAGGACATGGCCAATTTGAATTGTCCGTCCACCGGGATGGTGGCATAGTATCATGGCCTCCTAACCAAGTACTTCAGAGTTAGAATGGTACCACATTGTGAATAGAGTCTAAGCTCATGCATAGCATTGCATTTCCTTGTGATTGTTTTATTGTGATTGATGTGTTTCGAAAGTAATAATAATTAGATGATTTGATGTATATTATAATGAGATAATTATTTTACTTAAGTGACTTTGATGTTAGAGTATGACAATATTTAATTAAATATTTTGATATATCGTAAAGTGATTATGATACGGTTCTACTATGATTGTTTGCGTGTTCTTCTTACTCATATTATATTATTAACATGATTTCAAAACTCACCTTCTTCGTTGTTTGTGTTTGACTGGCTGGGCCCTGCGTTTGCAAAATCGCAGTTATTACAGGTTAATGAGTCTTGAAGTTCAAGTTTGGGAGAAACCCCGCTCTGATAGGTGATACTGGGAATAAGGGTTTTAATTTGTATTTTACTTATTTAATTTGAATCAAATTTTTGTATGAAAACCTTAGAAGTACTAGTACGTTTTTAGAATTAAATCAAGTAATTATACTTAAATCAAGTTTATTGAGATTAAATTGTTTTATTTGAGTAATAAAATTTGAATTGGTGCATGTGTACTTTGAGAAACGTGATATCCTAAATTAGTTACAAAAGATTTTATTTTCTTGAAAATATAATTCTATTTATCCGCTGCAAATTTTATAGGAATATGATATAAATTATTATATATATTATTTTGGGATTTAGGGTGTCACAGTGTGACTTAAATAAATGCAAAAAAAATAAAATTTCATGAAATTTTGGACTAAAATTCTGCTTGGGGGACCAAAACTGGGGAAAAATAAAATGGAGAGACTACTTTCGCGATTCAGCTAAAATAGGGGGACCAAAACTACAATTAAGCCTAAAATTTTCTAGCGAGCTTTTTAAAACTGTATTCTCTGTAAGATGATGAAATGCAAGTTATATGAGGATGAATGTATGAAGTAGAAAAACTACAACAAATTAAAAGGACATAGGCAAATTTATAACGGTTCACCCATAATGGATTACGTCCAATTCTTCATAAACTTTTGAGTTTCATTATAGTTCAAAATGACTTGTCCTCTAAAAGGATCATTTTTCTGTGTTTGTTTTCTAGCCTCACCAAGTGATCAACCTATTTTTAAGAGGGTATTTTCCCTCTATTTTATCTTATTTTATAGTTTTGATGTCAAATTCTTCTTATTTATTCATTTATTTATGATATTTGCATAACTGATCATGATATGATAAAATAAGTCAAATTAGTCAAATCTACTAAGTTTTTAGTACAAAAAATTTATCAAGTTTAATATTCCAATTAATGGGTACAAGATGGAGGTTTGTTGTACACTTCAAAGGTTCAATTTTATGATAACAAAATTTTGCTAAAGAAAGGGGGAAGGTTGTTGCCAAAGAATGGGAAAGTTGTTGAAAAAATTTAGGATCTTCTTATGACTATAAAGAGGATACACTAGAAATAGAATCATAGAAGCAGAAGAAATTAGAGAAAGAAAATAACAACAAACATTTTGAAAGCTAAAGAGTGTTTGGAACTGGAGTAAAAGTAAAGTGTCTCAAATTTTAGAGCAAAAGATTATACTCTTTGAGGGTTTTATTTCTTTTTCCTTTAACTGATGAACACTTCTATTATTTACTTTATTTTCTATATGTCAATAAGTAACTAAACTCTCTTCTTGGATATTTGGTGAATCTTATGATTAAGATACTTTTTTACTATGTCTTAGTTTTAAATTCTAGTTTTATTTTAGATTTTTGTTGTTTATCTCAATTAAATTATTCTATTATTTTATTTACATGTTTGGGATGACCAACTTTTGTATGCATTAATCAATCAATTTACTAATGACCAACTACAATTAATTGGTAGATCTATAGGATAATTGAGATTAAAATTCTGGTATGATCAAACATATATACTACTAATCTTTCAATCATTCAACCTTTTGGTTCTTTATGTTTTCTCTTAATTATATTTTTTATACGATCAATCAAAGAATTAATTTAGGGAAAATAATATTAAATTGAATGACAAAACTTTGTTAATAGTTTTAAAAAAGAATTGATAATTGAGAAAATAAATAAGAATTTATATAAAGCTAGGACTTAAGATATTGATATTACAAGTGAAACCATGACCCTATGTTTTATTTCTATTAATTCAAAGTTGTGTTGTTATATAATAGTGATAAGAGTATGATTTACACCTATTACCAAATTGATATGAACTTGAAATATACAAATTTAGTGATTACTCTCAAATTTCATGAATAGTGATAAGAATATGATTTTATCTCTTTACAAAACTTTCTAAGAGGATACTCTCAAAGATATAGTTAAAGACTGTAAAAAGTAAAGAAAAGAGGATGAGATTGCTCTTCTTAGCTTTAAGTGTTTCTCTTTTGTATGAGTAGTTGTCGTGTAGAATGATGAAGAGTTCTCTTTTTTTTTTTTTGAGATGATGAAGCTTCATTCGTGAGGAAAAGTACCAAATGTATGTTGGAGACTTGATCAAATATCCATGGTCATTAATTTGATTTACGAAATTTCCATTCAATTGTCCTTGTAATATATAAGCTTAGGATGACAAGTTTGCAGTTCATCCTCGGATAAGAGGTTTGATCTTTACATAAATTAAGAAATGACTTGTACTTTTGACTTTTTTCTTTTATAAAGACTTAGTGTCTTGTTTTTCTTGACAAGGACAACACTTTTTCGTATTATGATACTTTTGGATATTTTGTATGTATGAGGATGAATGGAATCAAAAGTTCATCATTTCATTGTTTATCATTTGGCATGAATCCTTTTTTCATGATATTACAAGTGAAATCATGATCCTATATTTAATTTCTATTAATTCAAAGTTGTGTTGTTATATTCTTTAAATTAAATTAAGATTTTTTTTGCTTATGTAAAATAAATAATCGCTACATAAAATGTAAGTAAAGTAATTTCATCATAACTTAGTTGGTAGCTGCAAGGATATATCAAAAGGCACAATTCGAACATGAATTTCACTACTTCTTCAAATTTAAAATATGTGACTCTAATCGCGATGCTACTTGATAAAAAAAAAGTAGGGAAATTATGAATACATCATTATATAGGTTAGAAATAAGACGATTGTGTAACCATCTTTTTTTTTTTTTTTTTTCTTTTTGATTACTATTTTCTATTTGAGTTTTAATTTAACAATGAAGTAATAAGAGTTCAGTCTTATAACCTCATGGGATATAGAGATATAGTTCAAATAATTGTAATACTTTACATAAAAATTACATGTAGCCAAATCCACGATCACGAGCATTAATTGTCATTCATTTTTTTCTTCTAATTATAAATGTTTAACTATATATTATTTTAAATTTATGAAATAGTTAATTAACAAATATAGATAATTAGGAATTAGTTATTTCTATTTAGTTTCTATGATTTAATTTTATCATGTCCATATCATCAGTTATAGGAATAAAGCCTGCAGGTCTGGACCCGAGCCTGCATGTCTGGACCCGAGCCTGCTGCTCTGGACCCGAGCCTGCTGCTCTGGACCCGAGCCTGCAGGTCTGAACCCGAGCCTGCAGGTCTGGACCCGAGCCTGCTGGTATGGACCCGAGCCTACTAGTATGGACCCGAGCCTACAGGTATGGACCCGAACCTGCAAATCTGGACCCGA
>JBBPBS010000170.1:3852040-3872391 GCA_037974835.1 Cicer judaicum
TATCTATAAAATTAAATACAATCGACTTTAATTTTTAATGTCAAATTCACGTTAAAAGAATGAAGAGTTTCTCAAAAAAATCCTAAACCTTTCTTTTAATTTTTATTTATATTTTATTTATAAAATAACACTAATTATTAAATTATTAATAAATAAATTTATTAATTAATAATATAAATATTTTATGTTTTAATACATTATAAAAGGTGATGTATTGGTGTGTATTTATAAGTCAACATATCATGACAGTTTATCAGCTCTTTTTTTAGGAAACAAAACCAATAGTTTCTAATACTACAGTGACTAAAACCAATAAAAAAAACTTAAAGTGGCTAAAATTAAAAAGTGATATATTTACAAGGACCAAAGACATATTTAAAGTTATAATAAATTAGACTATATTTGTGTAAAAATTAGCAGATAATTGAAAACTTTTTTTAAGAAAAAATAAACTTTTATAAGTGATTAGGTTATCATATTTTTCAAAGTGATTAGATTATCATATTTTTCAAAGTACACATAGAACACTTTTTAAAAAATTCTCTGATAATTTAATTTCAATAAACTTAATTTAAATATAACTTTTTAATTTAATTTCAAAAACTTACTAATCCTATCAATATTTTATTACAAAAGTAGTTTCTACTTAAATAAGTAGAACACAATTTATAAATCTCATTCTCGGTATCACTAGGCATGGCAACGGGGCGGGGCGGAGGCGAGTTTCGCCTCCTCCACACACGCACTCGCACCCGCTCCCGTTTCATAGCGGGTGTAAAAATTAAACACACATCCCTGCCCGCAACGGGTCTCGGGTTTCCCCGCCCGCACTCGCACCCACTCAAATATATAAAATTATAAATTTAAAAATCATATTTATTCTAATAAAATAATTATTATTAAATAATAATAAAATTAAAAATATTTTATAAAGAGATAAAATTATAATTTTTAATATTTAAAAAAAATATTAAATATATTAAATAAGTATTTGTATATAAAATTAAAAAATTACAATAACAATACTTGCGGGACGGGTTCGAGTGCGGGGGCGAGGTGGATATTACCACCCCCAAACCCGCCCCCGCCCCCGAATTTTAATGTCGGAGAAAATCCGCACCCGCATCCAATTAAAGTGGGTTTTCCCCGCCCAAATCAAGCGGGTTTGGGTGGATATCCGCGGATGTGGATTTTATTGTCATCTCTAGGTATCACATATCAGAGCAGAACTTCTTCAAAACTTGAACAAGACTCATTAACATGTAATATATGTGATTTTGCAAACCCGATGCTAAGTCAATCAAACACAAACAACAAAAAGGTGAATTTTGAAATCATATTAATAGTATAATATAAATAAGAAAAACACACAAATAATCATCATATATCGTATAATAACACGTCATGATATATCAAACTAATCAAGGAAATAATATCACATTATAACATTAAAATCATTATCTCTGTACCATCAAATCATCTACCATAAATTATTATCACTTTTAAAACACATTAATCACAACAAAACAATCACGAGACAATGCAATGTTATGGATAAGCTTAGACTCACTATACTTTTTCATCATTTGTCACCAGTATAACTTTAAAAGTACTTGGTTAGGAGATTTGATACCACGCCACCACGCAAGTGGACGGACAACTGACATTGTTCTCATAGATCCTCTCAACTCAATTTGAGATACATATACGCGACATTTGAGGTAAACATGTGTTGCATGCTAGGTCCTGGCATTTGGAGATCTACCTCCAAATCACTTAGGAATTCCTCACCAAAATACCCCAAAGGTCTAACAGACTTGCCTTAAGATTCAACAGTAGACCGCTACGATCAAACTCATTCAATTATACTTCCCAACATCAGTAGGCTTGGCATGTCCTACCTTTATGATGACAAAATAATCTCCACATAAAATACTCTTAATATTCAATTACTCTCCTCATTAGCCTTGGATACTCCACTAAAAGCACAATCCTCAACATGAGTTAAATTCATCACAATTTAGTCAACTATAGGGTGACATCAATATACTCATCACAAATTCATGACATCAAAATCTACAATAGAATATCATTGTCACATAAACTCATATAATGCAATGTATTCAAGTTTTATCATCACATAAACCCTTCAAGTCAAACATAGACACAACATTCATTCATCATTCAATATAAAAATAATATAAAATACCACACATTCATAAAAAATTACATATCAAGAGCGTGCGGCGAACTATTTCTATGGTAGATCTTATGGATAGAACCACAAAACTATATAATTACTTGGTTATGGTGAGTACAAACAAAATTAGAAAAATGGTTTTCATGGTGGGATAAAACAAAAAGAAAGAGAGTCCCAATTACAAGCAAAGGCATGAGATGGGCTGTACCACTAGAATGAGAGAGGATTAGGTTAGACTCAATTGATTTTAATAACAAAACAAAAAGAAATACTAGTTAAAATAAAATAAAAAATATTTAATTAATTAATTGAGAAAGAGAGGCCCAATCATTGTTAGAGATGGATGGTGAAAACTTGGGCTTTGGTCTTCATGTTCAATTGATAAGATAACCAATGTCACATTACAAATACAAACTCCTTTTTCATTTTTAAATACAAACTTTAAAAATGTTCACACTTTATTAAAAAAAAGTTTAAAAAAAAAATCTGAAACATCTTATAGTATAAACATATACTTTTACGAAAATGGAAATTAAGGTAGTAAATTATTTTAAAATTTGATTTAAGCAATATGAATAGATATTAATAATATAAAATTCTAACTATTCAATGTTTAATATAAAAAGGACTAATTTGATTACAATTATAAAACATACTTTTTTAAATTAAAAATTATATTTAAAATAATATTCATAATTTATAAGAAAATTAAATATTAATGTCATATCTCAAAAATAATGTGCCACTACTGCAAAGTGGCAGTGATATATCACAAAGAAATTCTTAGAAATAAATCACTAAATAAACAAACTACTAAGTTAAGTATTTATCCCAAATATATAGTATATAAAAATATAGGAGTGTTACAGTAATTATGAAATGGCAAAGAGTAGCATACTATTCCCTCTGTCTATTTTTTATCATTTAAGATTTATTTGCAGGTTGATTTTTAGAGAATTTTGAAGGAAATACTTTAAGTGGGTTAAATTTATATTTTAATATATATTTGATATTTAAAATATTAATAAAAGAATAACAGTATATTATATGTTCATTAATCAATTATCATGGTGTTCTTTCAAAAAAAATTAAAAATTAAAATATATATTAAAATATAAGTTTAATATGTCATAATCTTCTCATACAAAATCTTCAAAAATCTAAACAGACCCTTAAATATTTTCATTTTGTCTCAAAATTTTAATTATTTTAGAAACTAAGATACAATCAATAATAATTTTTTTCTACTCTCAAAAACACAAAAATATGCATTAAATAAATTTTATTTTTATTTAATGAATAAAAGATAAAAAAACTAGATTTACCTTACCTAAATTTATTATCAAATTTGCTTCAAACACCCCTTAATTTACTACCTACACTCCTCAAATATTTAAAAAAATCAAAATTCTCAAATTACCCTTCCCTTCTTCCTCTTCATTAACCTAACACTTCTTCTTCTTCTTCTTCTTCTTCTTCTTCTTCTTCTTCTTCTTCTTTATTCTATCTTCATCATCTTCATTCAACATCTTCTTCATTTTTTTCAAGAGTAACCATCATCATCATTAACCATTAATCATCATCAATCATCATTAACTATATTGAGGATGTTGCTAACATTTACGTGAACTCAATTTCACGTAAGTTTACGTGAATTGGGTTCATGTACATTTACGTAAATTAAATTCTAGTAAATGTATGTGAACTCAGTTCACGTAAACGTACTAAAATTAAGTTTACATAAATGGTTAAAATTTCAATTTTCAATGATTTCGCAATCTTAATTCACGTACACGTACGTGAATTAAGATTGCGTACATATTGAGATGTAGATTTTTCAAACTCCATTGATTACGCAATCTTAAATCATGTACGTTACGTGAATTAAGATTGCGTAAATTCTGAAATTTGTATTTTTTTTAACGTACGTGAATTAACTTCACGTAGCAATACAACGTACGTGAACTAAATTGACGTACAATTCCTATATTTAGAAGAAAAAAATCGAACTCAAAAATAAACCAATAAACATACATTTTTAGGTTACTTTAACCACAATGTAATGAAGAAATTGATGGTGGGAGTTATGAGTGAGTTATGTGAGTTTTAAATGATTATCAAGTAGGGTTGGTAAGGTATGGTGATTTTTTGATATGTGATTGATGAATGTTGATGAAGGTGAGTTATGAGTTAGTAAAATTATAGAAAATATTATAAATATCAAATGATATTTTAGATATTTTGGTTTTTTTTATAATTTTAAGGGGTGTGGGTAGCAATGTGAGTGGAGTGGATAGCAACATTGATTTATTATTTCATAATATATGTAAAAAGGGTAAAAAGTTCGGAGAGAGTAATAGGATAGATTTGGTTCTTTAACTATAAGTTAGTATATTTTTATATTTAACTACCTCAAATAATTAATTTGTCAAAAATTAATAGAAACAAAATTCAAATAAAAATAGTGAAAAAAAAAAACAAAAAAACCTCCTAAATAAAATGGATGATCAGTTTTATTGTTAATAAATTAATTTTTAATATTAAAAAAATATTGTTAATCTATTTAACACAATATTAATTATAGATAAATTATACTATTTAAAATGTCATCGAATTCAAATTTTTTAAATAATTATTGTTAGTTGTTATTTCATCTGCTTTAATGTACATTTTATTTAAATAAAACTTATTGTGAATTTTTTTCCTTATTAGTTATGTTTAATATATTAAGGTTAAAAATATATCTTATGTTTAATATATTAATTTTAAAAATATATCTTGTTTTTCTCTTTTATATTAGGCCTTGTCATTAAATTATGGCTAGCTTCTCCATTAACTATGAACCAAGTAACATGCATTTTAATTGTGGTACATTTGGTACCATTTTTTTTAATATATATTATAGATATTTTTTTTAGAATTGCCAAGTATTGTGAAGTTTTTAATTAAAATTATGTTGAAGTTAATATCTTGGACTTTTTAAAATGTGAATTTTTTAAATAAAAAAAATTAGATATGTTATTAATCTTTTTTAGAATTGCCAAATACTTTTTATATTTAATTGAATGCTTTGTTTGACCTTTTTTAGATATGTTATTGACATTTTTTATGGTGGTTCAAGTAATTTATCTTGAAATTTTTTAATCGTGAATTTTATTTAAAAAGATTTAGATATATCATTGATCTCTTTTAGAATTGTCAAATACTTTTTATATTTAATTGAATATATATGTAATTGAATTTCTTTGTCTGACCTTTTTAGATATGCTATTGACTTTTTTTACAATGGTTCAAGTAATGATTAAACTGTCCCAAATTTTTTCTTGGGGAATAAAATTTGTTTAGATATGAAATTGGATTTACTATTTTTCTCATGAGTCAAATTGGATTTTCACTTTAAATCTTTTAATCCCATCAATGTTCAACAATCAAAGTTTGTAAGCAAAAACTTGCTAATTCCTTGTTACAAGGTAATTCTCAAAAGGAATTAGCATAATTTTTGCCAATGATACCATTAAGATTACCAAAGCTGAATTCCAATTTTTTGTATATAGAAATTGGGAAGTCATAGCCAAAACTTGCTAACTGAAAATGCAGTAGCCACAAAAGTCTATAAGATTTAAATAAGAAATTATTGAATGGTGAAAGTCTGAGCTGTTCAATTCTATGATGTAGTGTTGAAGACTTGTTATAGTTTCCAATATTTTTGGTCCAGTTCCAATGTCAATATTCCATTTAAGAAATATACTGGTTCTAATAAAAATAAGATATTGAAACCTTAGTAAGAAAGTAAAGAAATAAACCTTAAGAACATGTTTTTATTCAATTCATGTTTATAATGTATATATACAGGTTAACCTTTGGAAAAAAAAAAAAAATAACTCTTCAATTTGTTTGAATTTGAATGAAACAAGACAATCCTTCAAATGAAATAAGACAAACATTCAAATCCAAACTGAATCCATTTTTAGAATCATATGTCACAAACTACTAATTCATAATGTATATATGTTATATACTCTATCTTGGGAAAGATCATTAAAAACATTATTGTTTTGTGTTACATCTATAGTTCTTTAAGGCCAAGGACTAAGCTTATAGAATCATATATACAAATAAGAGAGCGTAATATTAGTATATGTATCAAATGCTGTCATGATGCATTTCAACACTTCTCACTCTACTTTATATATAAAATGTACATATCTTTTGTATGACACTAGACAGTCCCGTCCTACGAGATAAATCTTTCGGAGAAATCGAACAAGCCGATGACATGTTGCATCAACGAAATAGTTACGTATATTCCAAGGCGATAACTGCTACTTCATTAACAGGTGCCAATCCAATGAGAGGTGGCTCCATAAACAAAAGCAATGAGCTTAACACAACAATGAATATGGCGAATATAATTAGTGATTTGAAAGAACCACCATATTTGGAAACAAGTTTGATTCCTTTTCCACCAGTTCTTGGTGATGTTTCATTCAACTGAAGAGCTGGACTAGTTAGAAAGCCATATGCCATGCCAGTGAAAGCTGCTCCAAAATGCGACCTACAAGTAAAGATTTATATTTTACAATTTCATTCACATTTTGGAATATATGCTGCATGCTTTTGACATTTTAAGCTTTTTTATTTCATATAACTTTTGAATTGAAATTTCCATCATATTTTATTGTGTTATATCAAATAAACTACTTTCTCTAAATAATGTAATATAATAAGTACATACCATTCATCAATTGGACCAATGTTGCATAATATGAAACCAAGAGTTGTAATAACTATCGCCTTTCGGAATAGATTCTCAGAATCATCATTTGCAATAACATCTTTATTTTGAATTTGGTACATGAGCCAAGCACCAATTATTGCAAATATAGGTCCCTAAGAACAAATTCATGTTAGATATAGAAAGTTGAAGACAAAACAGAAAGTAAGACATTGTAAAAATCAAGTTCAACACACACAATTCATTTGAGTTTGGATTTCATGCAGTAACTACGTGACGTTTTTTTGTATAATTGATAGTGATGTTTTTTTGTATTATTGATAAAAAGTATTTCAGGATGATTTAGTGAATGTGTAATGTGAGCTGATTCATTTAAAATCGATTGTTGAGATCAATTAATGTGTGTAACTGCACAATTTTGCAACTGCAATGAATCCAAATCCGATTAATGATATCCTAAAATACTAGGAATTGTAGAATGATTGATACTTACAGTTCCACCAACAGTTGGATCAGGAGTATGTAGAAAACTTGCCAAATTTCCAGAAACTCCACCAAGTATGTAGATTAAGAAAAATGTAAAGGAACCATAGCCTTTGCAAACTTGAGGCCCAAATGATACTAAGGCCCAACAACTAAGAGCCATGTGAAATACTCCTGCATGCTGCATATGAAAAGTTTGTTTAGAAGTATGTACATGAAGCAAATTCACAACGAGATCAATGACAATCAAGCATGTGTTACTAAGTTTATATCTTAAACAAATGACATAAGATACTTTCTTACTTTAGTTTCACCTCTCATCAAGAGTATACACTAATAATACACATGATGCATTATGTTCCTGATTTTTCATGATGGTTTCTATGAAGTGAGTGAATAGAGTGGTGGATTTAGAAACCTGAGTCAATATCTATTTAAAAAATTAATAATTATTAGAGGAAATTTCCCTGACCCCTTCAAAGGTCGAATTTGGACAGCTTGCTGTCATCAATCCATGCATTCACGCAGTCAACATTTCAACGGACATTGGATCTAAATCGGATGGTTGAGATTTCAATATAGATTTTAATTTGAAAAAACTAAAATACCGACAAAGCTTGAAATCTGGATTGTCCGATCTCAATCCAAAGGCCACCAATATGTTGAATGTGAGAAGCGTAGATTGTTGACATCAAACAATCCAAATCTTTTTGAGGTCTCTTTAAATGACACATACACCCCTTCCAAATTAAAATAAACACTAAAATAGAGAAAAACAATTCCAAAAGTACATTAAGAAAACAAAGCACAAATTTAAACAAAACATCATAATTAAAGGATGTGATTAGTACTAGGTGATGACTAGTGTCATGTAAATAGTGCACTATGTATGTGAAATGGAAACACAGACCCAATTCTCAATCTTGTACCAGAAACATTGGTGTTATAAGCCTCCACCATTCTCCAACCATGATCAAATGATTTATCTTTGCTCCATATAGCAGAGGAAGTGAAAACAGCATTAATTCATCATTCCTTATAGGACTTGCTATTTCAAATAGAAACACTGCAATGTTCACTGATGCCAAAATACCACTGCACCAAATATCACAACATAGAAGGATAAAAAATGAGTTATTTTATAGATAGAATCTGAAAAAATAAATCTAAAAACTACTTCAAATAATGAACTGCTTCGAGTAGCTAGCTTATCTTGAAAATCACTTTCGATAGATGAGCTTTTTGAAACAGGTGTTTTCATTATGCTAAACAAACACTAAATAGATTCTGCTTAAAACAGGTATTTTCATTATGAGAGATCAAGACTTACATGAGGTAAAGATTGGAGGTTTCATTTTGCTGCTGTGAATCTAAAGCAGATATTGGACCACTTCTTATATTCACAAAAGTATTTGGTTTCCTAAATTTTGTTCTTTGAGTATCTTGGCTGAGAATTTGTGTTGGAACTAAATATCCATCCTTATGATTTTCAACGTTAGACGCCGCGCGAGATTCTTGGTTTATGCCTGCATATAGAGAGATACTTACATATTATTCATCTTTGCGGTATGCATTAAGCAAATATTACAACAGAGTAATTGAATATAACTACGTGTGTCTGTGTTAGACACTGACAAGTGTATCACACCAGACACCTTTGATCGAAAGTGTTACTGCTATTGAAAAAACTACAATACTAAAATGCAATTACACTTTACCATTATTTAGTTTACCAAGATACTCATCAAGAGACTCTAGGCCATGTTTTGATCCATATTGATCATTTCTTTGGTACACCTTCATTACATCATTTGATGTATCAGAAACATGTAATTTAGTATCATGTTGGATTTTTCCAAAATAAGAATCTAATGATCTTAGTTGATTCTCAATAGATTTTGGCTCTGTTGAACACTGAACACGTAATTTTGTAGTGGCCTTAAGCATATTATCACAATCATACATGAACCTTTTGCCATTCTGTCTTATTACACTTTGAGTTTGTAGATGTTGATCTTTGTAAGGTGTTCTGTAACATATTGAAAATGCCGCCATGAAAACCTGAAGAAGGGAAAAGAAAAAAGGATGAGATAGAAAACATTCATGTGTTCTTGAAATGAATATCCGTATTGGTTGAAATTCATCTGAGTTCCACCATGTAGGAATCGATGCCTATATAAATTAGAGGGGTTTGTATGAATTTCAACCAATTATAGTGTCTTGGAAAGTGAGTGTCTACGTAAAAACATTAGTGAAAATATAAATTGTCTATAATGGAAGTTACTTATCAATACATGCGAATATAATATTAACAATTGATTTATTCATTAATTTTTAATATTATCAGTTTTAAACTATTAAGCGAGTTGTTTATTTTTGAAGAGTCTGGACGCAAAATATCGTTGAATCTTATAGTTATGTTCATATTGATTTCCAAATTCAAGAGCTGCAATTTCAATATCCAAGCTTAGATTAACAACTACATTTCTAGTTCACAGAAATACATCAATAAGGCTTTGTTTTCATTGCTTTAAAGCTTACAAATTGATGAAATTATGAAAAATTAAAAACATGTAAGAGAAAATAAAAATGAAAACTCAATTCCATAACCTTCTTTTCAAAGAAAATGAAGAAAAAAAAAAGGGTACCTCTTAAAAGTACCAAAAATGCAATTACAATTATTAAACTCAGAAGCTGAAAAACACAAATTGAAATATCCTACCTGTGTAAGTTTGGTTATCAGTTATCAAGAAGAGCTTCAGAATTCAGGTTAGAGCAGTTGTTACTTAGTACCGGCATTAATTGCATAACTATATATGGCTTCATGATGGTTGATTGAATCTTTTTTCTTGTTAATGTAAACAGGGTAAATTATAAGGTTAAGGTTTCTAAAAAAAAACATATCTAGTTAATAGTTAAAAATGTTAAGCTACATGACAAGTCTTTAAGGCTTATTAAATTATCTATTTAAATAAATATAAATAATATTTTTTTTATTATTATAATTATTATATTGAATTTTGATTTTTTTTATTATATATTTAACTTTTAATAATTTACGCATATTAATTTTATTTAATTTTTAACATATTTAAATGTATTATTATAAAATATAATTTAAGTACATTTAATATAAAATCATATTTTTTAAAATGTGATGTTAAATATCAAAATAGAACTTAATTTCATTGATATATTAACTTATTAATCTATCTAAAGATATATTTAACTACTTATTCAAAATTATTAAAATAAAAATAGGCTTGTAAGTAGACTAACAAACAAGTCATATCAGCCTTCTATCAAGGTCAAGGCCTAAAAAGTAAGTCTATGACAGACCACATATCATACTTAGGCTTTGAATTTTTTGACAGATCAGACTCAGACCTAGCAAAGTCTAACTCGATCTAAGTCTATTCTTACCTCTAACCACAATAGACAGTAAAACTATATTATCTCTTAAAAGATTTAATTTTCATTTTGATATATTTATTATTTTTTTAAAATATTTTTTCAATTAATACTAAATGTTTTAGAGGATGAAAATTTGGAATTAAACATATTCATAAATAAAATGTACACATTAAATCCATAACTTATTATTTTTAATATATGTGAAAAGTGTCAAAAATATATAGTATTATTCGTATTTTTAGCATTTCTTATGCTTTGAATAGTTGAGATTTAATAAATTTCAGCTTGGGTTAAAATAAATTTGATAGAGTTTGTATTCTTTTTTAAAAAAATTAACAGTGAAAATCACATATTTTATAATTTAGTCACCTCACCTATCAAACCAATCTTTTATTCTTAACAAATAAAATTGGCATTTTTAGATAGGTAAGGATAGTGACAACTTATTCTCAAATCAAGCCATGTTGCCTTATCTTTGTTTTAGCCAGTCATGTTTTGTAACAAGAGATATGTGAAGTTGAAGAACCAATAAATTAGACTAATACGATTCGGATGGACCCACTATTAATCAATCCTATTCATACGTTGCATGCTCAAATACCTTAAACACCTCAAACTTATAGTTGGAGTTTTCTGTCAGCGTATACAAAAAACTATGTGGAGTAGGATTATTAATAGGGAAAATTTTGTTACATGAAAGAAAAATAAAATACTTGATAAGTCATTTTATTTTTTATAAAAGATCAAAATCAAAATAAGAAAGACCATACCATCTACACAAAGGAAGAATATTTTAAAAAGCTAATGTTAAAATTAATTTAATAAATATTTATAATATCCATTTGATGTATTCACTTGCATAACGAATATATGATTTCTAGTTGATATGATCTCACAATAAAATAAAAATCAAGATTCAATATACTTTAGATAATGTAAAAGTTGTGAGAGTTTACACTGTAGATTGGTATTTGAAATTTGATCAATACTCCTACAATCAAATATTTTTTTATAAATGAATGTTAATATATATGTTTGAAAGAAATATAACGAAGCTTATGATGAGATGTGACAAAAAAAAGTACCCTTCGATCCCCTTCTTCAAGACATTGAAAATGCTTATATATTTCCCAATCTCAAGGATGTTTGTTGGGTTACACATATTGAAATTGGACCCGAAATATTGTTCATCTCATCTATATTTTCAAAGAATATTAAATTAAACTAAATTTTAAACTTATTTTTAACATATATTAGTAATTAATAAATTTTTTATTTTTGTGAAAACAATTATGCTGTCATTACTATCATTTAAATATTTCCTCGATTAAAAACATTTTAAAGTTCATCCAACTCCCTCATTTTTTACCCTCAAATGTTAAACACTATCCAAAACCATAGCTTTTTTTTATCCAAAATAACACTTTAAAACTTTAAAGTAATTATAATAATACAACCCTTATTCTCATGTCAAAATCACAATGATTCCAAACGAGTTATAACATACCGTGCCTACGTCGTGTTACTCAATACTAGAGAATCTATAACAAATACCAATACTTGTTGCTTCATAACATATTCAACTATATTTTTTGGACGAAAGTTTAGAAGAAATAAAAAAACAGACTTCATATGTGATTCATAATTATAAGACTTGTTTCTACTACCTATGACACAAAAACACATATAGCAAGCTCAAAAGATTACATCAAATATCTTACTTGAAACAAGTCTATACAAATTCGCATAAAGTAGATTACTTTTAAGGAACGCAAGGTTTAAGAATGTCAACGTACAAATGTTGCTAACTCAATTGGCCTTTGCACAATTATATGGTTCATTAAAATCAGTTTTTGAGCAAAAATTGAATAGTCATTTAATCTGTGGATACTTCAATAACCAAATAATTCATTAATTCAACATTAATTTCCTTCTAAATCAACAAAAACAAGAAAACATTAAACAACCACAGTTTCGTTTTTAAAAAGGACAAAAATTGAGGACGTAATACAACAACTCTACTGTAAGCACCCTATTGCTCGGTAGGCATTGTCTTGATAATATCAGAATCACCTGAAAACAACAATGAAATGTTTAGAGGAATGAAAAGCAAAAAAATATTTTCTAATAATAAAACAAGAGCAACATAATACCAGGATCAACAATGCTGAGACAGCACACTCTGTAGTATTTTCCGCAAGCAGTGCCTAGATCCACATTGTCTTTAAGGGAAAAAAAACACTAGATTAAAACATTTGAATAAAACATAATTGTGATTAATAAAAGAACATCAATGAAGACATCAATGATAAAAACCAATTCTATAAAAATGTCCTCATAGAAATACCACATTTCCAATACACAATAACTTAACCAATCAAGTGCAATCTTCAAAAAAATTGTAAGCAGTCGAGTAAATACAAGTAGCATCCTAAGTTCCAAGAAACATGAACTTCGTATGAAAAAGAAAATTCTTAATAACATTACTGAATCTTCAAGTAAAAAAAATAGCAGCAAGTATATAATACGGAACATTTAGATCAAAATAAGTGTTTGGTGTCCAACATGTGTCAATGTCCTAATTAACACCACTGAAATATGCAATTACATTCAATCAGCATTATTTTTCAAAAAATTATTACTAGAGTCAACTTGTCAGTGTCACGGTCTCTGACCGTGCTACGTAAAATAACAGAGGTTTTCACAGCTAAAATTTGCTGTTGAGTAAGATAGTACTTATAACAGGATTGCGTCTCATAAGAATTTCATCAATATAGACCATTTAATTTAACATAATCTAGCAAGCTATCACTGTTGAAAAAACTTCCAAAAACTACACAAGGCCATTAAATCAAGTGAAGTTCAAATTACACAAGGCTTAATACTGACATCGGCAATAGAATAATCAAGTGAAGTTCAAATTACCAAAGCTATCCCCAAACATGTAAACAACGAATTTACCAAAATCAGGCCTACAGTGTGCATTAACATAACATTGGACAAATAATAAGCTATAAACACTGAGCTAGTGAATACCACACCCCTCCCTTTAGAAAGGACTCAAATGAAGAGTACACTAATTTGTTGAATCATTGATCAAATCATACTTAAGACATTTCTTATTAATAATTTAGTGTTATAAGTTAAAATTGAAAAATAATAAAATGATTAGATAGAAAACTTACTCCCATTGTAGTGATGGACTCCAACCTTCGCCAACATAGCATAGTACTCAATTTCAGATTTCCTCAATGGTGGACAGTTGTTGGCAATAATAATCAGTTTTCCTGTAAACCATTTGAAATAATATTAAAAATGAATTAAATAAACAAGCAAAAACCACAATAATAACTATATAAAGAACATGTTATCATATTGCAAATTCTAGTCACCGCAATGAGATTTCATTCTCCATTTTACAGAGCAAACTACTCAGACCAAACAAAAACCATACAAAAAGTCATTTTCCTACAACATTTAAGAAAAATCAAATTCACCGCCAGATTTCACAAACAAAAATCGTTCATTTTCACAAAAATCCAAACAAAACAAATAAAAACTCCAATTTAACACCTATCAATACATTAAAAACAATCTAGTTACTTCCAAAAAAATGACAAACACCCCATCAATTTAATCAAGCTAAAAACCAAACAATGAGTAATAATAATCAGATCAGGGAAATAAAATGCATTAAAAAAAACCTTTGGAGCTTCTAAGAGATTTGAGAACAGTTTTGTAACCCAAAGTATACTTCCCACTCTTCATTACAAGAGCAAGTCGGTTGTTAATACTTTCATGGGTCTTCTTCTGCAAAAACCACACAAAAGAAAAATTATTATTTTCCAAAAAGAAAAAGTAACAGAATCAATTAACATATACATGAATAAAGAGGAGAAGAAGAAGAAAATCGGAGAAAAATCATGAGAGGAATTACGGTTTTCTTTGCGGCAACCATGGTGGAGTATAATATTAGGGTTGCGAGAAAAGATTTGTGTGAATAAACAAAAAACCCTAATTTTGCAGAACCAATCGAGCTATATAAACAAACAGTGATAACAGTAATAACTAGCTGGGTTTTTTTTTGGGTTTTTCTGAATTTGTTAATTGGGCTATATTTTTTTGTTTTATGGGCTTGACTTTAATTATAGGCCCAGTGGTATAGATATTGGATTGTTTGTGGTTCGTTTTTTACCAAAGAGAGTGGTGGTGGTGGTAGGGGTGTAAATTATGTGTTAAAAAATAGGAAAGATTTATTTTATTATTAAAAAAAATAAAATTGAACAAAATTGGGCTTCAATATCAATAAAAAAAAAAATCTTCATTTTTCTCTTTTTGACCGTTTTATTTTTAAGAAAAATAAGTCTTAATAATTCTAAGTTTAATCAAAAAGTAAGTAAAATTTACTCAAAAATTATTTCAAATAAGTCAACAATATACAGTTGATTAATGGAATGAACCACCCCTAAGTTTGAGAAAGGTTGAATTATAATGACATAAATAAATGACAAAAAAAAAATTCTCTAAGATATCCACATTTTCTCAAGAAATAATAGGATCAAATTACACCAACATCAACTTTACTATCATAACAACCTAATCTTCAACTTTACCATCTTTCTTCATTCCAAAGAAGAAACTACATTTCTTTGTAATAAGTATCTTACCAACAATTTTCCAGAAACAGCCTCGACCTCACATGTCACATGTAAGATAATCATGCATGCGTTGTCCAAAAATAACTCCCCATATTATTGTGGTCATCTATAGGAGTTAAGATCATATCTTGTATACATGAGTTAAAACTAAATGCAACCGACCATTACTTCAAGTAGGCCATTTGCTTCACGTTGCCATATTGTTGAAGTTGTAAGAAATTTATTTTCCAATTTATAATATATGGAACTTCATTAATCTAATAAATGGGTAGGTAATTCCTAGCTATGCCACCTAAACTTTCATTATATTATTATTATTGAGGAAGAATGTTTACACTCTTAATAAATTATTATTATTACTATTATTTGAAGGAAAATATTTAACACGTTTAGGAAATAAATACTTATTTTCAAGATACTCATATTCTAAGACTAAAATCTTTTTAAAAGGATATTTTTGTCATAAACATTTCTCAAAAAAATAAACTTTAAATTTGGTGTCCATTCAAATTCTTATATTTTTATAATTAATCGAATGACATCTTTCAAATAGATAAAATTAAGTTAAATGTATTATTAAAATCATATTTTTCGTGGTGTTTTAAATCTTGAAAATAAAAATAGAGGTGAATTAACAATCATCTAAATTTATTAATCAAGAACAAGACTCAAATTCATTAATAAAAATAAGGATTCACACGAGGAGGTTCGTTTAGTCACACTATATTGGACTCAATAGAAGCATATTTGGCTAGATAATAGACAAAACCTTACTTACCATCTCATTCTTTTTAGAAACAAATATTTGAATTACACTAAAATATACTACTAAATACTTATTTTACCAATAATAAAATTTTCCTTTTAATATCCTTATACATATGAGCTTTTGATATTTTAAATATAAATTATTCAAAAACTAAAATTGTACATTGATAAAAGTAAATAAAGAAAAGACTATAAAAAAGAAAAATAAAAAAACTAATAGAGCAGTTAACTCAAATAAAAATATTGTTTAGTAGATCATTTATAAAAAGTAATATTACTCCTATAATATTAAAATACTTTTTTAATATATAACACTATAAGTAAACTTTTTTTTAAAAGTAAAAAAATATTGAAAGTTAAACAAAGTAAAAGGGATACTTTAACTCAATACATTAAATTTTTTGAAACAATAACCCATTACATCAAATATTTTTTAATATTAAATAGATTTAAAGATATTCTAACGAGTTCATACATCCATCATACTACTTTGAATTCAAATACTCTCTATTAAAGCTGTCAATTTGACAAACTCATTAATTATTAGCCCCAACTCATATTTTGAACGGGTCAAAAAAATTAATAATTTAAAAGATCCCCTAAATCGATTTTCTTTTTTGAGAAATAAATTTTTTCAATTTTTTCTCCGATAAATTTCTTTTGATTTTTTTCTATAAACTTTTTCGATTTTTTACTATAAAAAATTTTAGATTTTTTTCTATAAAAATTTTCCTTTTTTTTTTTTTTATAAAAAATGTCCGATTTTTTTTCGATAAAAAAATGTCTGTTTTTTTTTATAAAAAATGTTCCATTTTTTTTCGATAAAAAATTTTTAGTTTTTTTGGATAATTTTTTTTTCAAAAAATAAAATATCAAAATTAATAAAATATTAAAGACATATAGGTCCCAGAGCCCCTATCTTAAGTCCATGAAATAATTGACCGAAATTTTAAAAAAAAATATTTTAATAGAAATTTAATAAAAAATAAATAAAAAAACCTTATAGTTAGGTTTTTTTTACGGATCTGCTCTCTACCTTTGATACAACCCAACTACAAGATAAAGTTTTTATCTTTAATAATTTTATTCATTCTACAATTCAACATAATTTATACTTTTCTTTCTTTCATGCTTAATATATGTCAATATTTTGCATATTTTATGAACATCGCCTTCACAAAATAAGATAAACATCAACATGTTTTGTTTCCAACGAATTTTCTTTATAAATTCACTTATCATTGCATCACCTCTTATAATAACAAAAACAAATGACCTAAACAATTTTCCTTATATTCATTCCATCAACCGAGAGCCAACACCTAATTCCAACAAGTACAATCAACAACCAAATGACACAAATCTTCAACTTGAATAAGCTTATTTACAAACAAAGAATACAATAATGAAAATGGATTATAAAAACTATTGAAGCCAAACTATTTATCCACTCATAATCTAGATAAGATTTGAAGTAAGTAAATCTTTGCGTTAAAAAGACATTCATAGCAAGTGTCCTATATCCCCATAAGAAATATAAAATATTATTATATCACATGTATTACTTAACCGGTATGAAACTAATAAATATTATCTATTATTTAGACTAATAATAATATTTTAGTTATTACGATAGCGAAATAACTAATAACAAGAATTTATGAATAAAAGTATAAAATTGGAGATCAGTAGAGAAAAGTTTAGGTCACAGTTTCACTTATAACTTTGATTACTTCCGATTTTAGTTCTACTCAAAATCCTTCTTTTTTATTCAATTATGAATTACATTTACTAATACTATTAACTTCTTAGTTCATCCGTGATTAATATTTTTTTCCCCTAAATTATTTGGTCATGTAAATAATTTAAATTCAAGAAAATTATATAGCATAAAAAGATTGAATGATTGAAAGACTAAAATTAAGTTTAGTCATTCAATAATTTATAGTCTCAAGTATCCTGGAGATCCACCAATTCATTCTAGTACGAACGCCAACAACTAATTGATTAAGAACATGCAAATGATGATCAATCACAACATTTGTTTTCGATGATTTAGGTAATATACTTTTGTCTCTCAATAACTTATTTTTATCTAATATAAAGTATATATAATATAATATATATTATATTTACATATATTATTACTTGAATTCACTTCATTTTTTTTTTTATAATAAAGAGCAAATTATTTAAAAACTTATATAATATCATATAATTGCTCTAAAAATAAGTAGTAAAATCTCTCATACTTAACCTTTGCTTGGCCTCAAGCAAGTTATGGCTCAAAGATAAATTAAAATTTTAAAGAGACACAGGCAAATAATAAAAATGAAATTCACTTAAACACCATGAATCTTTCGATTTGAGCAAGAATATATCTAAATTTTTAAGATTAAATCAAACATCTTCTGAATTATGTCAACTAAGTAAGATGAATTCTCATAGTTCAAAGTGAGTTAGGATATATGTTGTTTTTAAGCATTAAATGTCTTGAGACTATTAGTGCAAGTAATCCTCAATCTACTTAGTGAAACAACATTTCACCTCATCTTTCGTCTGACTTCTAGTGTGAGTATGTAACCCCCAAACTAATAAGTGAGATAATATTTTATTATATTTTTAATTCTTTATACTAATTCGTCAATTACTTTTTTTTTCCTTAATTTATGAAGTTTTTATTTCGCAGTTGTCGTGCACTAAAGATTCAATTCACTTTAAATTAGACTTAATTGTTTTAGTTTTTGTCCATCTCAAGACACCTAAACTTATTTGCAATAGGAAATTCTTGTGTAAAAACTAAGGAATATTTCTATCTATCAAACATAGTTTAAAAGTTTCAGTGTAACCCGAACTACATGTTAATCAAACATGATAGTGACATTATAGAATAAACTTCAAACAAGTAATTCAAGTAAAACAAGTCAATAAATATGCCATCACAAGCACTACAAGAGATCAAGTGTCAACATATATGTTCTTTCTCCGCACTAGCATAAAGCACGGTCCTCAATGCATAATATTCAAATAGACACTAAATAAATAAATGAGAGAAAGTAAAAGTGACTTCTCCGAAAGAGCTTGCAATTAAAGCTTTTATTTCTTAAAAAAAATAAATATACCAAAATAATAAACTTATTAACGTAAGTTGCCGCATACAAAATGCTTGTTTAACATCACAAGCTTGATGATAGTCTAAGGATCAATTAGGCGAGTCTCCAAAGGCATATTTCACCGTTAAGGCACTGCATATTCTTTTTTAACTTCCTATTTCCTAATCACTTGGTTCACATTTTTCTTTCCTTTTCCATGTGGTGAATGAGTTTTGAAAGATGGTGAAATTATAATTTCATCTCCACCTACCACTATACTAGGATCTTGCAAAATATAAGATATTTTTACAAATGGTCTTGCATTTTGCAGTCAGTATAATTGTTAGTAACAACCACAATATCAAAATATGAAGAAATAATATGAGATAAATTTTCAAAGGAATTTAACGCTTTAAAAACATATCCTTTCTTACCACACCGTAAATTCATTCGTCCCTTTTCAACGTCAACTATAGCATCATGGTTAATATAATTTTTTCTAAAATAATTGGAGTATGGTTTTTTCCAAAATAATTAGGATCTCTTGATTTTTTTTATGACCATAACTATATGATTTTGTTGGTTCTCTTCAAAATTGATCTCTTCTATAAATGTTATTTCTCTTTCAATAGATGTTTGTTCTTTATGTCTAAGTTCTTCGTTCAACTATTTCTCAATCTTGAGAAATAATTTTGACTTCATTTTTTCTTGGACTTAATTTGAGTGGGTGGGATTAAAATAAACAACTAAATAAATAAAAATATTGTTTTTTACTTTTTAATAAAATAAAGTGCAAAACAAAATTGAAATAATAATAAAAATAAAGAAAAAGGATATATTTAAAAAAAAATAGTAACAACAAAAAATTAAAATAATATATTTATTTTTTGATTCTGAATAAAAAAATAAAATACCAAAAATAATAGAAATCTATTTCACTTAATATTGTTAAATTAATCTTCGCGTTAAAAACACATTTAGAATAAATGTACTATTTTCTT
>JBBPBS010000170.1:3873011-3892673 GCA_037974835.1 Cicer judaicum
ATTTATTTGGTCATTTATTATTAATATTATTTTTGCTAAATTAACCATTTGTTTTATTATGCATAGAATTTAAATTTAAGAAAAGCATATAGCGTAAAAAAATTGAATGATTGAAAGATTAAAATCAAATTTAATCATATAATAATTTATAATTTCAATTATCTTATAGTCCACTAATTAATTGTAGTACAATCGTTAATAACTAATTGATTAAGAACATATAAAAAGTGATCAATCTAACATGTGATTGAACAATAAGAAAATTAATTTAAGAATCAAAAGTAATTAAAATAAAACTATAATAAATAACTAAAACATAATAAAATGCATCTCAATTATAAATTTCACCAACGACCAGAGTTTAGTTACTCGTTATTGTAAAAAAAAGGAAATAAAAAATATTGAGATTCATCTCATTGAAAAGAAAAATAAAACCCTTGTTTGAAGAAATACTATATTGCACTAAATTGGATTTTATTCACACAAAATCAAGCAATGCCTACAACACCCTAGTTTGAAGAAATAGTGTAAACAATTGATTGAATAAACACTGTGTGAAGTAATAATGATCCACGGTGAAACAAATAGTAATATGATAAATTAATGTTTGTAAGGTACTCATGACTCATACAAATTAATGATTCACGGTGAAGCAAATAGTATAATCTCATAAATTCAATGTGTAAGGTACTCATAACTCATCCAATGAAATCAAAAACATGAATGATTAATTTATGCATGCACTTTACCGATGCAAACCATGGAAGGGAATGAAACGTCCACTCAAACCCAACTTACTCATTCAAACTCAAAGCACTACACTATTTGTCATATCCATATTCACACAATTTTCGCATAAAAAATTAAAAAAAAAAACTTATATATATGATTAGTACATGTAAATTCATGTTTTATTTAGTTTTAATTTATGTATATTTTTTGTTTTTGAAAATATTTTTGTTTTTGTGTTTTATTTTAATTTCTGTAAAATTGATATTTATTAAAATTGATCTTTGTAATTTCTTATATCTATAATAATTTAGAGATCAAAATTAAATATTATAAGATTCATTTTGATAAAAAAAAATCAATTTTACATGAATTAAAACAAAACAAAAATTAAAAATAAAACAAAGATATTTACAAGGACATAAAATAAAATAAAAACTTATTTGCATTAAAACAAAAAAAGTGGGTAAGTGAACAAATCATAACAGAGTTGACTTATTTAAGTGTTTAAACTAGTGTCATGTGTTATATAGCTCATTTGATAATTTTTTAGTTATAATGATTAATACTATTTATCCCACTCAACACCTAAAAAAAAATTATAAAAACGGTTTCGGTAATAGCTTCATATTATTAAATTTCAACATCATTCATTTATCATTTTGTAAATGTATTTTTTTTAATGAATTAAAAAACGTTGAAAAAAATTTAAACAAAGACACTAATATTTATTAGGAAAATAACTCCTACTGTGAATGACTTTAGGTTAAAATCTTGAATATCATTTTTTAATATGTTAATTGATTTTTATACATCACGTGTGATTTCTCTGATATAAATTTGCAATTATTTTTTATTTTTTGTTAAACTTAAAGTAAAGTTTATAGAAAGGAGATAGACCATAAAAATGAGGATTTAACAAAAGTCTAATTAATAAGAATATAATTATGTGGTCAGATATAACTATTTAAAAAAAAAACAATATTGCGTAGTCTAAAATATAAAGTAAGATCTAACTAAACTTCTTTCAACAAAACAAAATTTCATACAAAATTTCATAAAAAATGTTCATCTGTAAACACAAAACACAAAGTGTTGAACTCTCCTTTGTTTATAGAACACAATTTGTGACATAATCACTAAGTGATACACTATTTAGGTCAAAGAAGATATTCCCATAAAACAACAAAAAGTCAAAACGAAATTCGTATTTATTTGAATTTTTTTTTTTTAACATACTAACAACAAAAACTACACTAAAATACTTTTTTTTTCTAGTATTTACTAACAAGTGTTTTGAAAAATCAACTTTCGTTACATAAACATGTACCGACATATGTTCTTTTCGTAATAATATTTTTAACACTAAAGTTATAACTCACAGTCATATCAACATTAATTTTACTTATTCATACATATTCTAATTAATAACTAAATTAACAACATATAATCAATTAAAACAATTTCAAATAAATTACCATTAATAGTAGCGATCTAAAATTGTAAACAATAATATAAAAAAAATGTGAATACGCAACAACAATAGCGAGGGATTTTGCTGTTAGGAAATTTATTTTTCAAAAAATACATTGTTACGTTTTCTTAGGAGTTAGTAGGAAGTGTGCTCCTCAAAAACACATTTTTTTCAGAATATTATAACCCCTTAAAAATATATTTGATAAATACGTTATTATTTTCTTATATTGTAATTTAAGTAGATAGTGAAAAGTAGAATTGTCAACAAAAAAAACTCCTAACTTCAGGACTCTTTACATTTTTTTATTAAACTTTTAATATTAGATTCCTATTAAAATATTTTTAAAAAAAATTCAGTCTAGGTTTATAAGTCCTAAATATTTTGTCAATTATGAAATTTTTTTCTTATTTTTTTTTACTCGAATAAAAAAAATTGTAAAAAAATTATAAATAATTTTTTATCAAAAAAAGTTTATCAGTGAAAATATCAAAAAATATTATTTCTCAAAAAATAATTGTCAAGATTTAAAAGAAATTAATTTTTTTTAAAACGTGGACCTATAGACCCACTAAACCCATAAAAAATTTGGTGGCTTTTAGTGTTGAGGGCTTTCTTTTTGGGTGCCTTTTAAATTATAGAGTTATAGAATTCTTTGTATGGATGACAATAAAATCCGTACTCGGTTACCCACCCGAACCCGCTTGATTTGGGCAGAGAAAACTCGCTTTAATTGGGTGCAAGTGTGGGAGCGGATTTTCCCCGACATTAAAATTCGAGGATGGGGGCAGGTGGCGATATCCATCCTGCACCCGAACCCGCCCCACAACTATTATTATTGTAATTTTTTAATTTTATATACATATACATATTTAATATTTTTTTAAATATTAAAAATTATAATTTTATCTCTAAATAAAATATTTTTTAATTTTATTATTATTTTATAATAATTATTTTATTATAATAAATATAATTTTTAAATTTATAATTTTATATATATAAGTAGGTGCGGGTGGGAAACCCGAGACCCGTTGCGGGCGAAGATGTGTGCCTAAATTTTACACCCGCTATGAAACGAGGATGAATGCGAGTTTTTCCTGATTAGTCGAATGAGAATATAGAAGAAGCAAAATCTTCTTTCGCTTCGTCCCGTTCTGTTGCCATGTCTAATTTTTTGACCCCTTAAACATATAAGCTGAACTAATTAAAGAGCTTGTCAAATTAACATAACATAAAACCGTAGTAAAAAACAGTAGTGAAAAATAGTGCTTCACCAAAAGTATTAATTGTTTCATGGCTTATGTTGTTGTATAGGTTACCTACTCACTCCAATTTGTTAAAAGGAGTAATTGGAGATGTTAATGCATATATATGTGTGGCTTTTGTTTTAAGGCTCAAGAGACAAAACAACATAAATGTTTGCTTAGTGTAACTTTTTGTGTGGAGATTTGGTCCCTTGTACTTTAGTGGTTAGGAGTGGTGTAGGTTATGTCGATAGATTTGCATACTTTCTTCTTTAGCTTTTCATCTTTTGGCGGCATGAAGGAAGAAGTTGATGTTGATATGACATGTTGTTGTGGTTGATTTGGATTTTAAGGAATGGATGCATCTTTTCTAATAAGACTTTAGAGGTATTGAAGCTTTGATTGTGTTCATAGGTCTTAAGGTGTTGGTTTGGTATTGTTAGAGACTTATTTTCCTTAATGACTTTGTATTTTGGATTGAGGTAACCATTGTACCTCTCTTTATTAATATATTCTATTTTGCTGTTTAAAAAAATGAAATATAAAATTTTGTTCGTGTAATATGATACTCTAAAAAAGGTTCAAAGTGGACTTAACTATTTTTAGTAAATAGAAAATTTTATAATAATTAAAAATGAAGAAGACATATATTATTTTAATAAAATTTACTAAAAATAATAAGAATTTACGTTAAATTATTTTTTAGAAATCCATAGTAGATGGATCCTATAAAATTAATAAAAACTGTATGAAAATATTAATAATGAAAATCATGAATTTTTCTTTTGGTTTTCAACATATTATATTACCTGCCTTGGATATAATCACATTCATAGGATTATCGGATATTAAATGTGGACACTTTTTAAAATTATGACTCGAATTATATTTCGGCAAATTCAAGTTAATATAAAAATAATTATTTTATTTTCTTTTTATGTATGTGATTTAAATAGTGTGTTCTCTTAAATAACTACAACTATGGATGCATGTCTAGGAGTATAGGATGAGAGGACTTTAAGAAAAAGAAAGAGAAAATAGAAAGAATGAATGACTTTGGGAGTTGAATTTTCTTCATAAAATACAAAAATTTCTCATAATTTAATGAACTCAAAAAATGTATTTAACAAAAGATTTTGAAGGGTTTTAAAATACTAAATTAAATTTTTTAAATTATTTTCATGTTATTATAATACTCTAAAAATTTAAAATATATTAGTAATAGACGTTATCTTATCTTGTTGTTCTCTACTAACCTCTCAAATAAAATGAAAATTTTCTTTCTCTTTTCCTCCATCTGAAATTCATCTTTCCTTTCATCTAAACTTCTAAATGAAATATATAATCAACGAGTCAGTTTAAAGAATTAAATAAATAATATCAATTATATATAAAATATGTATCTAAATGTGTAAGTCGCATATCAATGTGTTCCAAGAGTAACTCGTATAAAAAAAAGTAGCTCATACCACCTCTATCTATATATATAAGATTTTCTTAATTTTTTCTTTTGCTTTATACAAGTTACCTTAGAAAAATAATATTTTTCAAAAATTCTCTCAACTGAAAATAATATTGTTTAAGACACGTCCATTATTAAATATAAATATATTTACTAATAATTTGAATTTAAATTTACCACATAGTAGAAATCTAATTTCCTCAATTATTTAACTTTTTATTACTACAAATAGATATATCACATGTCCATCAACCATTTCTTTTGATTTTAAAGTGTCTAGTAGAGCAATAGTAACTTTCTTTAATTATAATAATTTAGTAAATTGAGCACCGTTTGACTTGCTATGCACTTTGAATGAAATTTTAGATTTATGAAACGGTGGAAAGTGACTTATGTGTAACATTTAGTGAGCCACTTTTAAGAGTGTGAATGAAATTGTTCATAAAGATTTTAACCATGTATTTACAGGATTGCCATTATGTTCAATGGAAAAATGGTTGAAAAATATAATGCATTTTAATTTGTCACACCATTTTCATGCTTTCTTTTTGGTACAACCGTCCTCACGTTTATTTATTTATTATATTATTTTTTATGAAAATGTTATGGCAAGTCATCATCGAAAAATTTATTGTACGTGAATTGAGAATTTGATTTTTCAAAACATTCTTAATCACTTGTTTAAAATATATATTTAAACAAATCTTTTATTACTCGAACCAATCTTTTGTTTCTTATTTATTACATTCAAACCACTTTTGATATCAACCAAACCAATCTGACACTCTTAAAACAATAACTATTTTATAGTTCATATTTTTTTTAGCTTAGGCTGAATCTGAATTAAAGTGACCAAATTTAAAATGCGTTTATTTGAATAATGTGTTATTGAAAAATATTGCAAATACATTATTTTTGTTAATGTAATTGAAGACTTTTGTATGTTTCAATTAGTTTAAGTGTTGAAATTTAGTCTAAATATTAAAATTTTCAATGAATATATTCTGATATTTTTCTATAAATATTTTATATCTTATGATCTCGATGACCTGACTCGAGTCAACAGATTCATCACACAATATGACTTATTCGAATTTGATACAAAATTACATATTTGAACAAATTCAACTCAATTTGATATGTGTGCACTTAAACTGGAGGTAATCCTTTTGTCTTTTATATTGAGACTCACTTACAAAATTCACAAATATTAAAAAACAATTGTAACGATAAATTAATTTGTAAAAAATATGTGTTAATTAATTTTTCATTATTAGTCTTACAATTATTGATACTATAAAGGTGTATTTAATTTGAAAAAGATTAAGTATTGGATAGAACAAAAGAACACAAGATAATATAGAAATGTATAAGACAACTTTTTGTATTCTATTGTGGTTGATGATAGATGCACAAGACAAATAAATTTTCGGTGCAAATTGGTAGGTGTTTATGAATTGAACAAAATAATACAATTTTTATTATAGTACTCTTTCTTGTTATATATTAATGTTTATGAAAAAAAATATTAATAGAGAGATATAGTAAATAGTAAAGGAGATAAAAGGGAAATATATAGAGAGAGAAAATGAGAGAAAGATAAAGAAATGAAAAGGACATGAGAGATTATATATATATGTGTGTGTGTGAGAGAGAGAAGAGGGATGGGAGATATTATAGTATAAAGAGAGGGGAGAGACATGAGATGATAGATAATGAGATAATAGAGAGAGAGACAAAAGATAAAGAGAATAGAGAGAGGGGAGATACATGAGATCGTAGATAGAGAGATAAAAGAGAGAGACAAAAGATAGAGAGAGGATATCATAGTATAAAGATAGGGGAGAGACATGAGATCGTAGATAGAAAGATAAAAGGGAGAGACAGAAGATAGAGAGAGTATACAGAGGAGATATCATAGTATAACGAGAGGGGAGAGATATGAGATCGTAGATAGAAAGATAAAAAGGAGATACAAAAGATAGGGAAACAAGAGATAGAGAAGAGAGACATGAGATTGTAGATACAAAAAGACATAAGATAAAAAGAGTAGAGAGAGAAGAGAGAGAGATGGTAGAAAGTAGATAGTAGAGAGAGGGAAGACATGAGATCGTAGATAGATAGAGAGATAAAAGGGAGAGACAAAAGATAAAGAGAGTAGAGAGAGAAAATATCATAGTATAAAAAAAGGAGAGAGACATGAAATCATTGATAGAAAAATAAAAGAAAGATACAAAAGAAAAAGTAGTAAGGGATATCATAGTATAAGATAGAATAAGGAAGAATATATAAATAACTTAGAGATAAAAAGTTATTTTATAATCTAATAAAAAAAATAAATTATAATTAATTTTAAAATCAAACAAGATAAAAAAAAATTATTTTATTCCTTTTTTTATTTGTTGACAAATCAAACACACCAAAAGGAAATAAAAGGGTATTGTTCGTTTACCAAATAGAATTAATTTGTTAATCCAAATCCGAAAAAGGAAATAAATGAGTATGTTTATTTTTTACTTTTTTTAAGAAAAAAAAAGTGTATGTTAATGAAAGTATACATAAGGTGTATATAATATTGAATTGAATGCTGGAGCTACCAAGAAAATGTGAATTATTTTTCACTGAACTAGTGACGCAGTACATTAAGAAACCGTCAAGGGTAGGGGGGGTGCTAGCTGTGTGACCATTAAATAAGGCCAAACAACCTAATTAATGTATCTATGTATTTAATTAATGCCAACTATACTTTCTTCTCTTTCTCTCTTACTTCCCTATGTATATATCTACCCCAACTCAACAACAAATATTTCAATACCAAAACTCTTTCTATTATTATTATTTACTTAAAAAAAATAGTGAAAATGGAAAGTTTTGAAGAAGAAGAAATTACAGAGCCAGTGAGTCCAACAGGGCAATATTTGAATAGCTCTGCTTTGTGTATATACATTTTGGGTGTTTTAGAATTTGAAATTCCTATTAATGACTGCCAAACCCTTTCATTGCTTCAAGATGTTTTCCTTCCTATCAACACACGTTTCTCTTCTATCATGGTATTCATTTTTTCTTATCTTTTTATTATTATTATTATTATTATTATTATTATTATTATTATTATTATTATTATTATTTGACATTCTTTTTAGTTGATATATATATATATATAGTAATGTTTGTCCTTAATTAGAATTAATTTCACTCACATCCTTAATGTGTGTGCTTTGTTTATTTTATTTTTGTTGAACACACGTTTCTCCTCCATCATGATGGCAATTATTTTTTGTTTATTATTATTATTATTATTATTATTATTATATATTTTTATTTTATTTTTTTGACATAATGTGTGGAGTTTTTTATTTGATACATTGTAATCATGCTTATATATATATCAACTAGTATTAACTTCATTCACATCTTTTAATTTTTTTAAATTTCTATTTGTCTATCTCTATCTCAATATTGTTTATGTGTGAGCTTTGTTAAATGAAACATTATTACATTAGAGTAGTTTGCTTCGAAGGATCTGCACTCATGTTTGTTTAGCTTTAAATATGTGTCGTGTTGGAAATATTAGCTTTAAATACGATTTATCATAAAATCTTAGTACTGTATTTTGAGCATCTACTATATATTTAAATTAATTTCAAAATTTTGACATATTTTTTATATTTTTTAAAATAGCTTAAAATATGCACTTCAACATGTTACTTTTTTTTAAAATAACTTTAACATGAGATCTTCTCACCACATCATTCATCCTAATACCGCATTTATATATAAAATTAGTGTGATTTTTTTTTTAAATGTATACAACTTTTTTTTTTTGACATCGTCTCATCTCTTTTTGTGATACTAAGCAAAAAGAGGTTCTCAACTATAAGAACCATTTATATCAAAAAAACTATATAAGATAAGAACCAAATTCTATAACAAAAATCAAAACTATAAGATCTAGCATATGGACCAAGAGTTGGAAAAACACATTTAATGATATCACATGGTTCATGCATGTTTATTTATTAAGTAGTACAATGAGATAATGAGAGAGAGAGAAAAGAACAAAAGCTACATTTTGATTAGGCATCTTTTTCGTACATATTGTCACATAATATGTGTTTTCTTAAATGCTGCCATTTTAAGATGAGAGTAATGCATATTGTGTGAGCTTTTTAGGCTTAGACTATTCAATTCTATTTTGAAATTTGCCTTTCTAAATATTAAATAGCTTTTATAAGATGAATTATTGATATGAACTTATTTGTATTGATAGCGTACGATCTTTGTAAACATGTATCAAATTAAATTACACCACAATATCATTTTGTTATATCAATTCCTTAAATATATCAATACAAATATATATAAGGCGTGATTTGACTGGTTGCTTACTAATCAAACTTGTATATAGATATAATAATATTATAAATTAGATTAATTTTGTCTAACGTTAGTGTAAAATTATCAATCACAAATTTTTATTTATATGACTTTTAAAATAATAATAACTAAAATCAAATATTTTTGTGATCTAATACTTGTGATTAGATAATATAAAAGATATTTAATATTTATATTGTCAATGTATATCAATTAAATTTATTATATATATATATATTAATATTGATAATTTTGAATATAAAAAAAATAACTATTGGAACTAACCGATTTTTTTATTAATCTATTATAGTTACATTTTTTTTATCATTTTATTTTATTTTAAACAAGTGTTTGATTTAAGAACCAATTGTAGATATATACATTTTATTTATTTAAAAATCACTTTTGATTAATTTAAGCGATATTTGATACATTATTATGTTTCCAAATATGTGTTTGTTTGAATGTGTGTGATTAGTTGGAAATAATGTTTCTATATTATTGGCAAAAAATGAATGAAAAACTAATGATGGAGTGGTTACTTGAATAGATTAGGGACCAAATTAATGGAGAGAAGAAATGGAAGAAAGTTGAGGTTAATTTGGAGGAACATATTAACATTCCTATATTTCCAAGTGAAGAATCATCCAACTCATTATATGATGAATGTCTTGACAAGTATTTGTCCAAAATAGCAATGGAACGTTTACCACAACAAAGGCCACTTTGGGAAATTCATATAATTAAATACCCAACAAAAAATGCAGCTGGTACTTTGATATTTAAACTTCATCATGCCCTTGGTGATGGTTATTCTCTTATGGGTGCTCTTCTTTCATGTTTAGAAAGGGCTGATAACCCTTCTCTTCCATTCACACTCCCATCAAGCCAAAGACCTAAATCAATTTTTAATACCAAAGCTATTTTTAAGAGATTTCCTTCTATTTTTTCCTCCGCATTTCGTAGTATGTTTGATTTTGGATGGAGTATTGCAAAAAGTAGTTTGGTTGAAGATGATCTAACACCAATTAGGTCTCGTGCTGATGATGTCAAACTTCGACAAATTACTATCTCAAATGTATCGTTCTTTATGGAGCATATCAAAGAAGTCAAATCAAGACTCGGAGTGGTATGTAAACTTTTACACCATAATTTGGATCATGTGTCATCTTGTTACTTCAAATTTTATTGAGTTAATCAATATTTTTTACTTGAGAAGTTACAAAACTATGGTCCTTATAAATTGTTTTCTTTTACTCAAACTCAATAAATGTTATTTTGTTGTCATAGTATATTAGGGTTTTATGATGGATTTGATAAATAAAACATCTTTTAAAGTTTAAATTTGAAATATTTAGTAAAATTTTGATAAAGATTGCACGATGTGAAATTACATTTGAAAAGGGGAACAATTTGAGACTTTTTAAATGTGAGTGGAACTTCATATTTTAATTGGAGAGTTTTTGAGTAAAATCAAAATTCTATGATGTTAATTAAATTATATTTTAATGGGTCAGTTTTTCTTTTCAAACTTTTTTTTTTTATATCTACTCGAACACCCAATTAATATATGAACTAACTATATCATGAGTTTTTTTTTTTTTAAATTATAAGTATTCTCAACACATCACAACTATTTATGAGTTTGAATCTAGAGATATTTTTGATAAAAGTTAAACATCACTGATAATTTTAACATTTTAATTGATTACTAATAAGAATAAAAAGAGACAAGTGTGAGGAAAATATTATTGTTCAATGTTGATTTTTAGTTATAAATTTTACATTCTCACATTAGTTTGATTAATAATAATAATATCTTGTTGTCAATTCAATATTTTTTACAGAGCATAAATGATGTGATTGCTGGATTAATATTCTTTGGCATAAGGTTATATATGCTAGAAGTGAATAAAGAATCAAGAAAAGCTAACTCGACAGCATTGGTGTTATTAAATACAAGAAATATCAAAGGTTATAAATCCGTTAAGGAAATGGTTAGTAAAAACAATAATGGTGCTGCTTGGGGGAATCAATTTGCATTTTTGCATGTACCAATTCCAGAGTTAAATGATCCAAAATTTGAAAATCCACTTGAGTTTATTTGGGAAGCTCATAAAGAAATTAATAGGAAGAAAAATTCTTTGGTTGCACCTCTTACCGGAATGCTTTTAAATATGGTCAAAACACTAAGAGGCCCTGAGGTTAGTTTTTAATTAGTCTTAATTAACTAATAAAATTTAATTAGTGTACTTAAAAACTTGTACATAGGTTTATTTAATTGAAAATGTTTATCTTTATAAATAAATGTGGTTTCAGGCTGCAGCTAGATATGTGCACAGTACTTTAAGAAATTCAAGTACAACAATATCTAACATAATTGGGCCAGTGGAACAAATGGCTTTGGATAATCATCCAGTTAAAGGTTTATACTTCATGGTTGTTGGTCCACCAGAGGTATATCATTGCTTCCACTTTATTATTTTTTCACCTAGTGAGTAGTGACAACATTTTTTATTTATTTATTATTATTACTATTATTATTATTATTATTTTGGGATTTTGGTAAAATATATTTTGATTTTATTTTTGGAATTGCAGAGTCTCACAGTGACAATCATGAGCTATATGGGAAAGTTAAGAATTGCATTTGGTTCGGAGAAAGATTTCATTGACAAGCAAAAAATCAAGTGTTGTATGGAGAAATCTCTTGAGATGATAATTAAAGCATCAAGAAAGATTTCTTCATAAAAATAAAAAGGAATATAACTATATTATATATTTAATTTTTTTAAATTCAAATATGGTATGTAATGGTTCTGTAATAGTTTGGTAATCTTTTTTCATATGTATGCATTTTTGTTGAACACAGGGGCATACAAGATATTTCATATTGCACTAATTTACTTATCATCCTAAGAAAAGTGATTTTGAGGTCCATAGATTTATACACAATTCTTTTAGAAATTCTTAAGAAAATTTGAAGTTAGTATCTTTGTCTTCCATTATAAAAATAATTTTCTAAAAAAAATATCATTTATTACAAATGATTTTCAAGACAATTTCTTAAAATAAAATTTTCAAAAGAAGCTATTGAAAACATTTTATTTGAAGACGTTAAGTTTTTTTAAATTATAATTTTTTTTGGGTCAAGTAATTTTTATTATTTTATTAAAAGGTGTAGTAATATCAACCTCTAATTTTACAGTTGTATTAATTTTTCTACCATTTTATTTATGAACCAAAAGAAGTTATAATAAGTAAATAAAAACTTTTAAAAGTAACTTTTATTAAAAATAAATATTTAAAAAAACTGTGACAAACAATACCATAATTGACTCAAAGTATAATTGGAGATTGTTCATTTATCCGCCAATGTTTATTTAAAATATATAAAAAATATAATCAGATGAAAATTTTAAATAACATTATTAATCTTCATTTTTTTACAATTAGATTAAAATTTTACACTATCAATTTTAAAATCCGATAAAAGACTGAGAAATTTGGTGGTAAAAGCATCAGCCAAACTGTTGTGGATTGCACTCATATATGGACCGACAACTTGTAATAGATTGTAAATTATTAAGCCCAATTCAACCATTATAGGCTATGCGGATTTGAATTAGCCTGACAAATTTTAATTTTTATACTATTCACAATAATTTATTTATTTGATGACATTATTGTACTTCTATTTGATGTCATGATAAAGTATAATTGGATCACATTACATGTGTCAAACCATTTTATATTGTCATTACATTATCTTTATTTTCTCTCTCTCCATATATATATATAAATTTTTTTTTATATTCGATCAAAATGTCACATTTCTAATTTTTTTTTACAGAAATGTTTTATTTTTTTTGTCTCTGATCGCAACCTAGGATGAAGACGAATTTTTTTATTCTTAATACATGGTCGCTAGAGATGAGAATAAGCTAGACCGTCCGTCAGGGATCTATGGCTTGACCTGTTTTATAAAAAGGTTAGGCTCATGCCGTTTTTAAAATCTATTTATATAAATAGGTCAAGTTCAGACTTATAAAAAAGTCTATTAGGTATGACAGGTTAGTCTATATATATTTATTATTTATTTCATTTTTTTTATTTCTATTGCACTCACTCCAACAAACAGGTATGTAAGCACCATTTTTTTTTTTTAATAAAAACTAATATTATTTATTTGTAACATTTATATTTTATAAAAATCAAGACTATTTATTTGTTATCTTTATATATATTATTAGTATATAAACTTGAAAAGGCTATTTTTTTTATTATTACTGAATATGAGTTTGTTTGAGAGGATTTGTTTAGAGATAATATTCCGAGTTGTTTGAGAGATAATAATTGGTGCGTTTGCTTCAATAAAAAATTTATTCTTTTAAATAAAAAATCATATTTTAAGGTTTAAAGGGTATTTGTTTCATATTTTTTTAAAATTATTTTGTTAGAAAAATTATTTTTTATTTAATATATATATACATATGTACATTAGTATTGGTATATGGTGAATCATGTAAATCGGCATGGGTAGAGCATCATATAAATATGTATAATTGTTTATTGTTACCTTTATATATATATTGGTATTAGTTTTGGTTTGAGAGGTAATAATCTGAGTTTGGTTGACAGCATTTGTTTGAGAGGTAATAATAGGTGCGTTTGTTTTAAGAAAAAAAATCTATTATTCATTTGTGGCAGAGATTGGTTTCGTCATAAGTATAATGTGAAGAAAAAATATCAAAGGTTAATATTTTTAATCAAGTAGTATTCATTCATTTTTTAAAAAAATTTGCTCATTTTTTTATTTATTTATTACTTTTTAGCTCAGTGTCTAATATATATGTATTTTTTCTTTTGTTTTTGAAGGTTGATAAACAAGAGATACAAATCACATTGAATATTTGATATCTTATTTTTGTCATTCATTGGGCTTTAAATGTGTTATGTTGGCTGTGTAACTGTTTATGGGATTCATTTTGCTTTATTTGTAATTTTTGAAGGACTTTTTAGAGTTTGTTAATTATGAATTCATTTTGTTTTTTTTTGTTTTATTGGAATTACAAACTTGTTATTAATTATTTTATTAGATTTGATTATAATTTTATTAGTTTTCTTTGTATATAAGGGCTTAGTTTAGCCTATTTAAAAAAAATATAAAATATAATATTTAAATATTTTAATGTAAATAAGCCTTTTAAATAGGCTTATAGGCCAGGCCATGATAGGCCATAGAGGCTAAGCTCAAGCCGGAAAAAAAGCCTATGATAAGCCGTATGGCATGTTTAGGCCCAAAAAATTCATAGTATGTCAGACTCAAGCCTTTCAAAGTTTGGTCTGGCATAACCTATTCCCACTCCTAATGGTCGGATTTCAAGGATGCAACCTTGTACTGCTATTTTTTCGAGTCTGGCCTACAATGAATTTATGAAATTAAAGAATTTTCTGTGCATATTTTGACAAAACAAACATGTCAAAAATAGTCCAAACACAAAATTGTTTTGAAAATAACACACACACACCTATATATATATATATTAAATAAAAAATAATTTTTCTAACAAAATGATTTAAAAAAAAAAATAAACAAACACCTTTTAAACTCTAAAAATTAATTTTTGGTTTAAAATAATAAATTTTTTATTGAAACAAACGCACCCATTATTATCTCTCAAACAACTCGAATATTACCTCTAAATAAATGCTCTCAAACAAATTCATATTCAATAATAATAAAAAAATAGAGTTTTCCAAATTTATATATAAACTAATAATATATATAAAGATAACAAATAAATAGTATTAGTTTTTATAAATAAAAAATAGGTTTAATTGCAGTTTTGGTCCCCCTATTTTAACTGAATCGCAAAAGTAGTCTCCTCATTTTGTTTCTCCTTAGTTTTGGTTCTCAAACAGAATTTTGGTCAAAAACTTTATGAATTTCATTTTTTTTTTGCATTTATTTAAGTCACACAATATCTCAAGATCTCATTTACAACAATTGTACCTAAATCTATTATCATAAATGGTGTAGTAGGACTTTAAAAAATGAAATTTCATTAAATTTAGGATCAAAATTCTGTTTGGTGAACCAAAACTAGGGATAAACAAAATGGAGGGACTACATTCACAATTCAGCTAAAATAGGGGAACCAAAACTGCAATTAAGTCAAAAAAATATGGTGCTTACATACATGTTTGTTGGAGTGAGTACAATAGAAATTAAAAAAAAATAAAAAATAGAATAAATAATAAAATATATATAGACATGTCTGTGAGGCCTAATAGATTTTTTTATAAGCTTGAGTCTGATCTATTTACATAAATATGCTTTAAAAACGGCACGAACCTAACCTTTTTATAAAACAGGTTAGATCATAAGTAGGGTAGGCCATAGACTCTTGATGGATGACCTAGCCTATTCCTGTCCCTAGTTAAGACCATTGAAAAAATCTTTTAAATTCATTAGATCGTCATGCTTACTAAATATAAAAATTTGTTATTACTATAATATTTATAATATTATTTTTTATTTTTGTACTAAATTATAAATTAATTTTTATTTTCTGTAATTTAAACATATTACTGTAATCAGTATCTGAAATATTTTCTAAAATGAGTGCTGCGAGTTTCTATATGTATGTGGCTAAATGTTAAGAAAATAAAAGAAAAAAGAAATCAAATTGTATTTCACATTTTTGGTATGAAAAATTGTATTTAATATGAATCTCTTAAAAATAGACTAAAGGTGGGCTCTAATTATTTTTAGCAAAATAAATTTTAAAATATATAATAATAAATAAAGATGATATTTTATTAAAATTTATTAAAATAATGAAATTCACCTTTAAATTGAGAATATTAAACCGTCTAAAAATACGTGTACAAAAATGTGTACCATTGTTTGTCAAAAAGGTGTACTTTCCACATTTCTTTTGCTAGTACTCGTGAACTAAATTAAATAACCGACAAAGCTAGTGTGACAATTAAAAAGTAAACCAAACAAACCGAAATATTTACTCAATGCTTATCACTTCCTTCCCATTATATGTATAAAATACACACACACTCCAAACTCTATAACTCATTATTATCAACCAATAAAAACTTAAAGATAATATGGATGGATTTGTGGAAGAAGTTGAAGAGCCAGTGAGTCCTACCGGACAATATCTAAATAGCTCTTCATTGTGTGTATATATTTTAGGTGTATTAGAATTTGAGGTTCCAATAGATGATAATATTCAAACTTTGTCGCTTCTTCGTGATATATTCCTTCCCATCAACACACGTTTCTCATCTATTATGGTAATCAACTATATTCTCGTAACTCATATGCATATATATATTTTCTATTTTAATGTTAAATACATTTTTAGTCATTATAAAATATCTTTTTGTTCAGTTTAATTTTTAATTATAATAATAATAATAATAATTATTATTATTATTATCTACATTTAGTTACATTAACATTTTTGAAGGTGTATTTTGTTGTGGAGGTGGTAGTGCTTGTCTCAATGGCTGTGATATGTAATTTATATTAAAAAAAGAGTTTGGCTAAAGTTGATGTATTTTTCATCACACACGTATTAAGTGATATTACCAAATAAACACCAAATTGAACATATGATTGAAAATCTACGTAATCTTTGTACACTATAAAAAAAAAATCTAATCATAGATATTTATTTGCATAGATAAAAGACACAAATGGAGAGAAAAAATGGAAGAAAGTTGAAGTGAAGCTAGAGAAACATGTTAAAATTCCTGTGTTTCCCAATAACAAATCATCACTCTATGATGATTATTTTGATGATTATATGTCAACAATAGCAATGGAACATTTACCGGAAGATAGACCACTTTGGGAAATTCACATTATTAAATATCCAACAAAAAATGGAGCAAGTACCTTAGTATTCAAACTTCATCATGCACTTGGAGATGGTTACTCTCTCATGGGTGCTCTTCTTTCATGTTTACAAAGAGTTGACTATCCCTCTCTTCCATTCACACTCCCATCAACTCAAGCACCTAAATCAAGTTTCAACACCAAACCTTTTTCTAAGATATCATTTCCCTCCATTTTTCCTAAAATATTCAACACTATTTCGGATTTTGGATGGAGTATGTTAAAAAGTAGTTTGGTTGAAGATGATTTAACTCCAATAAGGTCTTGTGCGGATGACATGAAGCTTCGACACATTACTATCTCAAGTGTCTCATTCTCTATCAATCGCATCAAAGAAGTGAAATCAAGACTTGGAGTGGTAAGTGAAATATATCTCAAATTAAAAATTGCATACCTATTTAATATTTATACATAATATCATTGATTTTACTTCGTTTTCTATTTTTAAAAGATTTATAAAGAAAGTAATGTGAAAAATTGTTTTGATTGTTTTATACGTAAACTTTTGAAAACATTAAATAAAATGAAATTGGTGATAATTTTATGAGTAAAAGTGAATATCAAAAATAAAAAAAATTAAATTTTTGTCTCAAATAAAAAAAAAAATAAATTTTGTTTACAATTATATTGCAATTGCAATCCTAGTGATTGCATGATTATGTGCAATTATAACTACTACCAAAGTTTAAATTCTTCTTTTAATCTTCTTATTCTTACTAGCTTGCAAACAAGAAGATTAGTGTGTATATATCTATATTTTTTACAAAATGTTATATTTGAAAAAAATAAGTTATTTGAATGAGTCAAAGATGAAAAAATTGTAAATAAAATAATTTAAATCAAGGGTAAAATTGAAGAAAAATGACTAGACCAAAATTTAGCATCAACTTTATTTAAATCCTACTATTTGAGTGAGTAAAAAAGAAATTAAACATAAAATGATTAGGCCAAAATTTGGTATCATCTTTACATATATAATTAGATATTAGCTTGCATATTGATATTTACAGGGCATAAATGATGTAATTGCTGGCTTAATTTTTTTTGGAATTCGATTATATATGCAACAAATAAATCAAGATTCAATGAAATATAAGTCCACTGCATTGGTGTTGATGAATACAAGAAACTTTGGAGGTTATAAATCAATTAAGGAGATGGTTGACAAGAACAATAACAATGGTTCTACTTGGGGGAATCAATTTGCATTTTTACATATTCCAATTCCAGAACTAAGTGATACAAAAATTGAAAATCCACTTGAGTTTATATGGGAAGCTCACAAAGAGATTAATAGGAAGAAAAATTCTTTGGCCACACCTCTTAATGGCATGCTTTTGAATATGGTGAAGAGATTGAGAGGTCCTGAGGTAGGTAGCTATCCATAATTAAATGTCATTATTATATGTCTATAAAAGTACTATAACTAATCATATCTATATCATTAAATATTTGATCAATTATTAGTACCTATTATGACTTGTTTGAAAACATTTTTCTATGGCAACAATGACAACAAGAATTGAATGTATTTATTATTCATTTATTTATTTTAAATAAATGTCCTTTAAGGAAATAAATTTTGTTCTAACATAAATGTTTTATTTTTTCAATGTGACATTGATTTATTTGTTTTGTTTTTGCCTCTAAATTAATATTATGTGCACCAGTTAGAAGTCATTGTATTTATTTGTTTATTATTTTTTATCTTTAATTTATTGTATTTTATTATTTATTTATGACAACTTATAAAGCCAATAGTTTAATGAGGTCAATTTTGTTACTTAAGTTGTTACATTTATATAATCATTTTTTTTTTCTTAATCTATATGAAAGAATTTAAATCGATATTTATTTTGAAACAAATGAAATATGTTTTTATCTTGAAAATAAAACGTTTTTATCTTGAAAATAAAACGTTTTTATAAAAATTGGGTTGTAATTTGATGGATGTCATCGTTTCTTAAAAAAAGAACTCAAGACTCATATTTTTTGAATGTGAGACAATTTAGTTTTAACAATACACCATATTATATACTATAATATTATATTATATTATTATATCAAGTTTAACTATTTTTATAAAAATGATTTATAATGTGAGTGATGTCAAGATTTATATTTTCTTTTGAAATTTTATCTTTTTTAACATGTGACTTTTGATCTTTCACCAAATTATAATAATTGAGCTATACACCTTTTTTCTTTCACTTAAGCTATATGGAGAGCATCTCTACTCAACTTTTATATAAAAGATTTTGAATCTTATGTTTCTTAAAGATAAAGTGATTTGAGAAACATTAGCAATAATTTTTCTATTTTTAATGCCCTTTTTAAACTTAATTTGAATTTTTTGACAATTGAAATTTATTAATTTTTATTCATTAAAATTCAAATGACATCCATTTCAGTAACAAAAATTGGCCATAAAAAAATCAATAACAAAAAA
>JBBPBS010000170.1:3895308-3920732 GCA_037974835.1 Cicer judaicum
ATTTATTTGTTACCAATTGAAAAAAAAAATAATTTTGATATTCAATAATTTATATTTATTATTAGAGATTTTAAAATAATAAAAATCACATTTTTTATTTTAATATTATTTTGAAATTTCATTATCAAAAGAATATTGTAGTAAATAGATGAAATATTTAACATAGTATTTTAAGATAAAGTGTCTAAACCAATTTTTCATTTAAAGCTTTAATCTTAAAATTCTTTTAAAAAAATATTATAACAAAAAGATAAAATATTATAAAAATCATTTAAAAAAAATCTAAACAAACAGTCCCATTAAACAACACATTAATAAATATTTAATACATTCAAATGATTGATAAATTTTATACTAAATGAACTAACAGAAAAATGAAAGAGTCAAATTTATACCATGAGGTCTACAAAAATTAATAGTAAAAAAATTAACACTATTACATAAATCAAAAAATTAAATTATAAAGTCTAAGTCAATTGCTTTACTTCTTTTGGGCTCGCCCCTGTAAAGTGCATTCAATAAAATACATTTTGAATTGGTAGAATTGATTATATATATGTGTTATTATTTATATATTAATGAAAACATTGGAAACAAGTTATAAAGTATTGTTTTACACTTTTTTTTATATACTCGCTGAAAAATATATTGGAAACATTTTATATGGTCTTTCTTCTAAGGGTTTCTTTAGTTAAAAAAAACAAACAAATATATTATATGATTTGACTACATTTTTTGTTCCAACATGCATTTAAGCATGAAAATTTCACTATGATAAAACTTTTGCATGATATATATTTGTTTTTTGTTTTGGTGGAATTGCAGAGTCTAACCATAACGATCATGAGTTACATGGGACAGTTAAGAATTGCATTTGGATTGGAGAAAGATTATATCGACAAGCAAAAATTCATGTCGTGCATAGAAAATTCTCTAGAAATGATAATTACAGCAGCACAAAAGATTTCAAAATAGGTTACATCTTTGCACTACATTCTTATTCGTTATTACTTTTTTATCCAAATATATGCTATAAGGTTTATATACTTGTAATTTCTTATTGTCAAAAAATAATAATTGTAATTTATTTATGTTTTGAGAAATATTTGAGATGTAAATCTTTATAACGTGAATTTTTTTTTTTATTTGTATAGATAAATAGACGATTCAAAATATGCAATTCCACAATTTAATAACAACGATAAAAAAATTAAATATTTATACACCATAATTATTGAAATTTAATAATAAGTGGTTTGTCTCATATTGAGTAGGATTTAGGTTAAAGAGAATAATCCATAAACCTAATGTCTTAAGAATTTGGGTTGAAATGTGATGTCTAAGTCTTTTAAAAATCTTTGATGTTTGCCTATTTTTTATTCACCATTTTTAAATTGATTTATTTATTGTTGATTACAGTAATATTAACACTCACTTATCTAATTGCTTAGTTGTGTATGTAAAAACAATTGCATCATAACAAAATTTTCTTAATCCTTAATTGATATTATTTAGATTAAGGATTGTTTTCCTTTTATTACTTCTCCTAATGTAGCTTGTTTGGCAGCTTAATGAAATTATTATTTTTTTTGGAAAATATATTAATATATATGGTTCTCCACAACTTAAGCTCAACAACACTATTAATTAAAATAAGGAGATGGTTAAGTACAGTGTAGTTATTGAAAAAGAGAAATTGACCACTCTAAGAGTGTAGGTATAGAGTGTATCAACACTCTCCCTGCCCTGCTGCCCTTTGTTATTTGTGCCAACTGTTAAGTGACATTTGGGTCTAATGTTGTGACAAAAGGGCCTATTGCAACTCTTTCAATTGGGCCTGTTTTTCAAACTTTCTTTTCAAAACTTTTAACACTTTTAAATTTTATTCAGATTGATTAATTTAAAAGATTAATCAATTAATATTTAAATTTTTTCATAATCATTCTACTATCGTATTTGATTCATATTTGACAGTAAAGAAGTACATGAATTCAATCCAAGGCAAATTAACATAACAACTAATGTACTAACGTATATTTATCAAAAATAAAAATTTACTTCCAATGAGATACACTAAGAGTTACATTTATTTTAATAATATTAAATTGGATAAATATTTTTTAAAATCAGGAAAATAAAATATTATATCTATAAATTTTGATATTAATTTATATTCTTTTATTGTGTCGTCAAGATGCATAACAGCTAACGTTATATACAATTATATTGATAACTTTGATCTTAGAAAATTTTAATGACATATAAAACAATTATATATTAATATTAAAATTTATAAATATTATTTATATGATATTAACTTTCAATTTGATAATTAATTTTTAAATATAGGTATCCAATATGATATTATTACATAAGTGTAATTTTTTTGGTGTAATTAATATCCCATACATATATATATATATATATATATATATATATATATATATATATATATATTGTGTGGTTGCATAGAATAATTTGAGAGATTACTTTAGTTTTAAGTGGTGATTAAAATAAACCAATGTAAATAACCTTCTTTTTGAGGAACCTCTGTCCATAAAGGAAATAAATTGGAATTGAATTGAATTACATAGTGGTTAATATAGTATTTGTCATATTTAATGGGTAATTAAAAGTGTGTAGAATTGGGGTCACCCATTAAGCAAGTAGAGTACTTTATTAACTCTATAGTGAGCTGGGTTAACCAACAAACTAAGACACTGGCCACTTATTTAGCTTTTTATAAAATGACCCAAAGAATCATAATCTCTTATTATCATCCTGACTAGTCATTAATCACTTATTATAAAATAATTGAAGTATAATGATCTCTTACTAGCCACATAGTTAACTAAGATAATTAACAATTTACAAGTGATTAAATTATTTTAAAATGATTAAAGTATTATGATCTCTCATTAACCATACAGTGAGTTGAATTAACTACATAACCAATCGAGTTAAACAATAATTTATATGTTATTAATCACTTTAATTTACTATAAGATTACGAAAATATCATGATCTCTCGTTAACTATAAAGTCAATTAAGTTATTCAAAATATTGCAACTCATTAATCACTTTTTTGACTTGTTAAAAAATGAATGAAGTATCATGATATCTCATTAATCACAATGAATTGAGTTAAACAATTGTTTTCAAGTAATTGATTAATAATTTATCACGTCTCTTTTACAAGATGATATATCTTTATGCCCTCTTGCATCTTTCACAAGGTACTGGAAAGTTTTATGGATCCACATTTGTTTGAATTGTTATCCTTTGTAAATGCAAGTTCATTTTCTTCTTAAACAACTTGGTCTTTATAGTAATGGACCACAATTTATCTTTTTTCAACTTAATACAAATTTTGGTATGACAATTTCCACCTTTCAAAGTGTCTTAACGTACATAAATTTTTTGACAATTCAGATCTCTCTCTCATGCATGCTAGAATCAAGTAGCATGTCTCCTCATCTTGTTATTTTCTTGATATTCTAATCTTTCATCCAAAATATTTTTTAAATCATAAAATGATTTAACCTTGTCTATGCAAAAAACAAAAACACATCATGTTGCAGGTAATGGCAGAGCTTGAATATAAACATTTAGGTGTGCAAATTTTTAAAATTTTAATGGATAAGAAAAAATATAATAATATATTGTTCATAAAAATTTTAAGTTGTAAATTTATATAAATATATTAATGGTCAAACACTTCATGCTTTCTAGAGAAAGGTAGTAGATGAAATTTAGGTTGATATTTTTAATAATTAAAAAATAATTTTTAAAAATCAAATTTTTTTCAAACACCAAAATTTTTAGAGTTTAAGAAGAAACTTTGGCATATCTCGAAGTATTAGATAATATGTTGTTTGTAATTTCCAAATAATTATAATAAAAAATGTCATTATTTGTACGGAACTATTATTCATTTTTCTCTTAAAAAAACTTGTATTCATTTTTTATAACATCAAGAAAAAATATATCTAAAATAGATATAAAAATTTATTATTATTATTTTTTACCAAATATAAAGTTATTTAGATTCTTCGTAAAAACTTAATTAAAATTGAATCAATGTTCACTATATTTTATAAACGTATTATGTATTTTATGAATTATGCGAGTACATTGTTGGCTTCTAATTGTCATCCTCTTAATTTCCATTTTTTTAAATTTTTTTTTATTGAATTTATTTTATTTTAATTGAATATTTTTAATATTGATTTATAGGCTTCGGCTAGATATGTATACAAAACTTTGAAAAATTCAAGCACAACAATTTCAAATGTAAATTGGGCCATGGAGCAAATGACTTTGGCTAACCATCCAATTAAAGGTCTATATTTTATGGTTGTTGGTTCACCAGAGGTAAGATATATGATTCAAAAAAATTGTCACATACCCGAACAATTATATCTATACCCAACAAATCCTCTAAAATTCAAATTTGTAACTGATTTTTTTTTAAATTAAAAATTAAAATTTCTCCTACCCTACAAAATTTTAAATGTTTTCAAAAATCTAAAATAAAATTTGAGTTTTTTAGAATACAAATATATTTCAAAAAATTCAAATTTTTAGTTACTAGTGTCAAGTCTATACTAAACACGTATGTTATTTGGAATCCATATATGTTTTAAAATAATTTAAAATAAGTTGTCGAAATATTCGGTAAATAAATTAATGTACCAAAAAGTATGTTAAATATTGATTTTTTTTAGCTTTTTAATGGATAAAATACGTAGTTTAAGGAAACTGCAGGATAAAGATATAATTGATGGCACATACTATTTAATATGCAGATATCCATGTTGTTCACCATAATGGAAAGTTGTTTGTGATATAGTAGATAGATTATTTCATATGTGTTTTCCATTAATGTTGAAGGAGTCTTTTATGTGTATCGGTCTAAGAAATTAAAAAGATCAAACTTTTTAAATATTGACATGGGTGTCAAGTGTATAAGTGATAAAGGCCACATCATTTATATTAAATAGTCACCTCAATAAAATTAGGAGTTAAATTGAGTATGGGTAAAATGTTGTAGTTTAAAAAAATATAGAAATTAAAATTGCGTAAAAATTAAATATAGAGATTAAAATTGTTGATTGAATAAAATGTCTTAACTTAAAATAATATTAGGATTAAAATTGTAAAAAAAAATTATACATAAAGACTAAAATTGCTAATTGAACCAAGTAGAGGCTAAAACCGCATCCAACTTTTATATTTAGATGCATTTTCGATCAACAACTATATGTAAACTCACTTTCTCTGTATAACTCAAAAAATCATTTGAAAATAATAAAATAATAAAAATTGATGTATTAATTTGATGTTAAAATAAAATAATAACAACTATTTTTTTTTTTTTTGGGAATTAAGTTAAACATAGTTATGTTCACTACAATCTACACTAGTGCATTAAATGAGATAAAAAAAAGTCTTTAAAATATTAACACATTTGATGGAAGAGGTTTATAGTTAAAGTTTAAACAATACGTTGAACCCTTTTCCGTACTTACACACCTAAGATGAAATATGAATATCCACTTTATGTATATGAATTTATTAGTATAGAAAAAGTGAAAAATTTAATAGTAACTAGAAGGACAAGTCTACCTATTGGTGAATGAGAAAAGAGTTTGGGCATCGCATTTTTTTTACTAATTCAGAAGCATTCATTTCATTCACAAGTGGGTATGGATCTATTGTAGATTGGGACCAACTACCCCACGAATTTTATTTACATTTATGGTTTTGTTTTTTTTTTTTACTGAATTTTACATTTATGGTTATAAAGTACTATTTCGGTATTTAATTATAAAATTTTAATTAAATATTCAATTTTGTTTGTGACTTTTCTCATTTGTTTCAAACTAGTCATTCACATATTGTATAATGTTAATTAAATTAATTCATTTGTTACTTTTTGTTAATTAACAGAGTTAAAGTTACTAATTTAATATATTATCTCACACTTCATTAAATATTGAATGTTGGGTACTATTATGATATAATTTTCAAAACAAAGACATATACATAATAAAAAATAATAATATTGAGGACTATTATATTATGATAGAATTTTTAAACACCTTTTGGAGATATTTTTATTGATAACATATATTTTGAGAAATGAGAGCAAGGTGAGATTGGAATTATGATCATAGTTGCTTTGCAAAAAAGTTGATGGATTTGGAGGGACGACTAGTGTAGTTACCTTTTGATACTATTCCAATTAGATAACAAAATTTCAAAAGTTGTTATACTTAATTGATTCGCTAAATTAATTAACGTTTTGAGAAGTTAATATTATTTTCAAATTTTGTTAAAGCTGAAATTTAGATTGATACAAATGTACAATTTCAAGGATTGATTTGGGTATTTATTCACAAAAAATTTCATGAGAAACTTTTTTATTCATTTAATTAGATCTTCTATGAATTTTCAATTATATTAATATTTTTTATTAACATATCTCTAATTATTTATGTTTTTTTCAACTAATAATAAATATTATAAGGAAAACATTAATTAATTCTTTTAAAGAATAAAATTATAAAAATAATATTAATTGTCAATAAATATAATATTGATATCAACTTTTTTAGTTCTCCTAATTTCATTAATGTGGTTCTATATTTAAAGATAAAAGTAGTGATATTTATTTTTTGTCCCCATTTATTGCCTCGTAAATTGGTGATCTTTCAAAAATATTTTTTAAAATTAAAGTCATATTTTATTTTCAAAAATATAGAGACTTAATTCCAAAGTTAGCTTTGGTTTTGTCACTACTACCATTTACAATAGTTCCTCTACAGTAAATTTATAATTCAACCATACAAAATATAAATTATTGAATAATTGATTGTTCACATGAGAGAGATATTTTTTATGGTTTTTTTTTTTGTACATACCAATTTTTTTAGGCAATACCAAATATTTTTTATAATGTTGAAAAATGAAAACAGTCAACTATAAAAAGTTGGCAAAAAAAATCTTTAGACACATAGAAAAGTTATAATTCATAGATGATAAAATGTTTTATTTTTCCTAGAAAAATAAAAAAGAAATTATTCGTATATAATGATATATTTTTTTTTGTAATTTTCAACTTTTAATTAAATTTTTTGTTTATGGATTAATGTTAATTAAAATTAGTGAATTATGTTAGATTTTGTAATTGGAATCAGTAAAAATTTCTTTGGCATCTCTAAACTCATTTAACTAGGTAGGTTGTATGTCTTTTTTTTTACTAAAAATATATTAATTCTTTAAATTGATAGAATATATTAAAAATAACACAAATTCATCTGATAGAATATATCGAAAATAACATAAATTCATCTTGGTTGATTGAAAAGTAAGACTTTGCAAGTAAATTTGCAAAGTGACTAAATTTTTTAGTGTTGACAACTAAATTATTGTTTAAATTTATAATATATTGGAGGTGATGTATTTTTCAATCTAAAACAAACAAATACTACAATAAAATGTAAGTTAAACATTGTCATATTTAGATGAAAAACAAAACAACAATGCATAAAGATGATAAAATTATAAATAAAAAAAGAACAAAAGAAAAAAAAAATCTATACAGGTATCACATTTTTTTGACAGACACAGTGTGTTCAAGTAGTAGGTCACATTTTTGTTTTAATACAATAAATGTGTGCCTCCCACTATATAAAAGTATTCATGTTGATATGGTTAGGATTTAAAAGTTTTTGTGATGATACGTTAAAATCCGAAATATTAGGACTTAAGATCATAGTTAATTAACAAAAATTTAATTCAAAAAACTAATCTATTATGTAAAAGTGTCTCATAACTTTGTACTACATTGAACACTTTTACATAGACAATGTATTGTATAACTCTTGTTTGCTATTTTATCTAGAAATTTTATAATAACTAACAAAACAGAAACACAACAAATACTAACACATATATTAATAGAAAAAGGTTAAGGAAAAAAGAAAAGAATTTGGACGAATGGATTCATTTTTGTTAGTCTATATATGTTTTAACATTAAATGAGAAGACGCAATTTAATCAATAAGTAGGGATAGATCTACCTAGTGTAAATTGGAGCAACTACCCACAGATTTTATTTTGCATTTATGGTAATGAAATACTATCTCTCTTTAAATATAAATTAAGAATTTCATGAGAAATTTCTTTAGTTTTATAAGATCTTTTATAAATTATTAATTATTTTATTAATATATATTGAATTTATTTATATAGCTTTTTGTCACTTACAATAAATACTATAATTTTGTCAAAAATAAAAACAATAAAGACTATAGTAAAAATAAAATAATTTTCTATCTGAAGAATAAAAGTATAAGAATAATATCAATTATCGACAAATTTATTATTGTTATTAACTTTTTTTGAATTTTAATTGTTATGAATTACTCTAAATTATCACACTTTTTGATAGACAAGAAAGAAGGAAGAGAGTGGAGGGAAAATTGAGAGAGAGGAGGCTAAGTTTTTTTATAACTATTTTTTAGATTTTTTTTTTAATCTTTGAGAAGCTAAATCATAATATTATTATTAGGGATAAAAATTAAACTCAGTGGTCTCCACAAAAAAAATTCACAATGGGTAGGATAAAAATCCGCATAATAGATATGGGTAAGGGGATATGTAATTACCCGTAAAATTAAGTGGGTATGGGTGCGGCTACGAGTACTATAGTACCTACCCCACCCCGCACTCGCACTTAAATAAATATATTATTGATTTATTTATTTATTATATTAATGTGTAGTTTAATTAATTGTTTTCCTTTATGTTTTAATATCTATTAATATCATTGGACCATTACAATATTTATAATCAAATCAAAAGATAAACGTTTGCAAACTTTTTAAGAATTTGATTGTGATGAATAGTTAAATAATTGTGACTTTATAATTAAGAGTTATATCTTATTAATTGAGTCTTTATAATTATACTTACAACTTCTTATAAATTGTTTTTACTGATCTCAAATAATATTGTCGTAAGACTTGCAACTTCATAAAATATTATTTTGGATATTTGAATGTGTATTATAACGAGTGTTCATTTGAAATGTTTTGAATTAACAAATATTTTGGTTTGTAATACTTTATGATTGAATTTATGATATTTAGATAATTTTTAAATTTAATCACAAAATAATATTTATTTATCGATCTATTTTAGTTAAAGTGTGCGTAATAGTTATGAGTATGATTAAGTACCTAGATAATGGTACGAGAATTAAAGTTGATACCCAAAAAAATATGGGCACGGATATGAGTATTTTTTTAAACTGTGGGTATGAGTACGTGTACTATAGTACTCTACCCAAACCCTACCCATTGTGATCTCTAATTATTATTCAATCAAATAATTAAAAAGAATATCAAACAAATTAAATATTAAATTAATGCAAACGTGTATCTTCTCTTATATAACTATACCTTTCTTGCTATTTTATCTTATATAGTTATTTTCCTAACAAATTAAATTAAAAGATAATGGAAGGGTTTGAGGAAGAATTGGAAGAGCCAGTGAGTCCTACAGGACAATATATGAATAGTTCTTCATTGTGTGTAAACATTCTTAATTTCATGGATTTTGAAGTTCCATTGGATGACTTGCCAATATTGTCAATCCTTCGCGAAAAATTCATTCCCATCAACACACGTTTCTCTTCCATCATGGTAACAATCAATCACGTTTCAACTAACATTTTTGTTTATATTTGATTCTAGAATAATATATTTATGTATTCATACTTTTTTTGAATTGAATAGATTGAAGACAAAAACGGAGAGAAAAAATGGAAGAGAGTTGAAGTAAAATTAGAAGAACATGTTAAAACTCCAGTGTTTCCAACTAACAAATCATCACTCTATGATGAAGAATTTGAAGAGTATATGTCAAAACTAGCAATGGAACGTTTACCAGAACATAGACCACTATGGGAAATTCACCTTATTAAGTACCCTACAAAAAATGCAGCTGGAAGTACAATATTCAAACTTCATCATGCACTTGGAGATGGTTACTCTCTCCTTGGTGCTCTTCTTTCATGTTTTGTAAGAGTTGACAATCCCTCTCTTCCATTCACACTCCCTTCAACTCAAACACCTAAATCAATTTTGAACACCAAACAAATTCTTAAGAGTTCTGTTTTCTCTATTTTTTCTAATATATTTAATACTATCTCGGATTTTGGATACAGTGTTTTAAAAAGTAGTGTAATTGAAGATGATTTTACACCAATAAAGTCTAATGCGGATGATATTAAACTTTTACAAATTACTCTATCAAGTTTCTCAATCTCTATAGATCACATCAGAGAAATAAAATCAAGACTTGGAGTTGGAGTGGTAGGTGAAATATCTCAAATTATTATTATTATTATTATTATTATTATTATTATTATCACAATTTACATTGCAATTGCAACATTAGATATTTCAAATTAATTTAAAACTTTGTACTAATTTTTTATATTCTTATATTGACTTGCATACTTTTATTTTTGTGACCAAATTTAATACAGACTATAAATGATGTGCTTGTTGGCATGATTTTCTTTGGAATTCGATTATATATGGAAGAAATGAATAAAGATTCAAGCAAATATAAGTCGACAGCATTGGTGTTGTTGAATACAAGAATCTATAAAGATTATAAGTCAATAAAAGAGATGGTTGAAAAGAACAATAAGAATGGTATTTGGGGAAATCAATTTGCATTTTTGCATACTCCAATTCCAGAGCTAAATGATACAAAATTTGAAAATCCAATTGAGTTTATATGGGAAGCTCATAAAGAGATTAATAGGAAGAAAAATTCTTTGGGTGTACCTCTAACTGCCTTGCTTTTAAATATTATGAAGAAATTGAGAGGCCCTGAGGTATGTACCTATTTGAGTATGATATATTTAAAATTATAAATTATATCTTAAAAGTTTGAGTATGATTTTGTTTTATGGCAACAGGCTTCAGCTAGATATATATACAACACTATGGGAAATTCAAGCCTAACAATTTCCAATATTGTTGGACCAATGGAGCAAATGACTTTGGCTAAATATCGAGTTAAAAGTATATACACTATTGTTACAGGTGTACCAAATGTAAGTATCTATTGTTTCTACCATAATTCATATTCATTTTTCTCATCATAATGGAAATATATGTTTCTTCTACATTTATTTGATAGATTATTTTATTTTATAAGAATTTTTTTAGGGATTAAAAATATTATTTTTTTACAAAAACTTTTTTAAAATAGAGACAGAAAGTAAATTAGTTTTTTTTTAAATACTAAAAAAGATACATATTTTTGTAAAAAAAAATTTAGGTGTTAATTTTAATGTTTCTAAGTTCCTAACTAAAGATTTAGGTGTTAATATTGAATCCTAACTTAATTTCCCATGAGTGAACCCAAATCCACTTTCAAGTCTCCAACTCTATTCCTTTAACTTCTATTTTTTTAATCTCATTCCCTCCCTCTTTAAAATTGTTGTATACACATAATCAAGAGTAACTCATGCATTTCTTTTACTCAATTAGCTACAATCATATTTGGATAAAATTCAAGTGAACCAAAATATGTTATAAAAGTAATTTAAATTCATTTTAATTCAAGAGAAAAATTATGAAACTCAATTTAGTACATGAGAAAAATACAAGTAGCTTTTAGTCTCTAAAAAAATAAAATCAGAATAAATTTATCCATACCTAAATTATTATAATAAGCAAAATTAGTTTATGACAATAATTAAAAAGAATAACACACAAAATCCCTAAATAATCTATTTTTCAATAAATCATCCATTTTATTATTTTTCTTCTTTGACATTCAACTACAATGGTTATTCAATTAAATATTAATGACAGTTAAAAAATCTAAAAAAATCCATAACAAGTCTAAAAAATAGAACAAACAGTATACTAAAACAAAATATATGGTATTTAGTTCATAGTTATAATGATATATCTACGTAGATGGTGGTTGCTAAAATGCCAAAGAAGAGAAAGAAAAAATAATAATTTATTGAACAATAAATTATTTAAGGACCTTTTCTTTTGTACGACAAAATTACCTCTTTTTAATTATTGTTAGATATTTAATTGTTCCTTAATTTAAAAAAAAATATAATAAATGATAAATGTATTTTCAAGCGAAAGAGATGAAATCTTTATTGTGAGATATTTGTCAATTCTAATTACATGTTTAAAAAAGAGTAATTTTTATCACATTGATTCCACTTGAAACTCATTATACACATTAAATTTCGTCAATTCAATAGTTAAATGAATAATTCTTATTGAGTAGATAAAATCTATATAGTTTCATAAAATTTTAAAAATGTATGATAATTTATCAAATAAACTCAATTCAACATATAATATATACCTTTTTTTTAATATTAATTAAAAGATCCTATAATTATAAATATTCAATTTATATGTTATTTTATATGCATGACCTTTAAGATAATCTAAAAATATTCAACAATTAAATTGATAGAATTTAATATTTACGACGAGCTATGAAGTGAAATAAGTGTAACAAAAGTATTTTTATAGACAATAAATCCCCATTCATGTAATTTAAATATATAAGAAGAACAGCTAAATTTATGTAGACTATATATATTTTTTGCAATAAAGAGAAGCATCAAAATTTACTATCATGATTTTTGTATGATATATTATTTTTGGCGGAGTTGCAGAGTATAGCTGTATCAATCGTAAGCTATATGGGAATGTTAAGAATTTCATTTGCATTGGAGAAAGACTTTTTCGACAAAGAAAAATTCATGTCGTGTATCGAGAAATCTCTTCAAATGATTGAATACAGCAGCCAGAAAGATATCACAATAAAATCAAAGGAAACTTAGTTCCACTACATTCTTAACGAAACCATATAAGGTTTATACAATTGTAATGTTTATGTGTGCTATGTATGTTTTTTATATATTTATTTTGAATTAGACTCTAAATGCGTTGTTTATGTGTGGTATGTATGTTTTTTATTTTGTATTTTGAATTTGACTCTAAATGTGTGGACGATAAGTTATATAGTTTTAATGAAGATGTCTTTGAATTAAGTGCTATTTTATTTTGAAGGTAGATATTTATATTTAACTGATTTAGAAAAATTTATTGTTGAGTTTGTTCGAATACAAATAAATGAGAAAATTTAATATTGATTAATTTGTTCGAATACAAATAAATGAGAAAATTTAATATTGATTAATTTTTATATATTTAATGATACCCTAACTTGTATCATAAAAATAAGGATTTTATTTTGTTACACTCATTCTTAACAAATATAGTTTAGTTACTTATGAAAGAGATAAAAAAGATAGAGATTAGAAAAGAATTACAAGAAAGATTCATTAATAATTCTTGATAAAACTGCTCCAATAGTGTTAGAAACAACCGTATTTGAGTTTCTATCCTAGGGTAGAAGTCTTCAAACTTCCCAATAGTAAAAAAGAAGCCTAGAAAGTATACTGTATTTTTCAACCGCGTGGCACACGAGTATACTGTATTTTTCTCCTCTTTCGAGTCTGAATTTGATTCTAGTATCTGCATGAAATTTGTAGTTATGGATCTTAACTTTCATTTGCACTCGATTTGACTCCAATTCGACATCTACAACTCCAGATATGGCTAAAATACTCTATATATGTCATGTTGATTTTTCACTAAAATTCAACACTTCACTAAAACAAAGTAACAACGCAAAACTACAAAAATTATCTACTTAATCAAGGAAACAAGAACATAAACACTTCATTAAATCAAATAAATAAATAAAATTAACCAAATATATCAAATAACTCTTTAAATTAACTAATGAATAAAAGATAAATAAAACTAAGAATAATAAAAAATATGCATACGATGAAAAGTTATCAGGAGCACTTGCCCCCACTAGCTTAATAATTTTGTTTAGTAATAATTGTATACTTTTTTAGGTTTTCAGTAAAAAACAGGTGTTGTCCCACTAAATTAATGATTTATGAAATATATTGGTAAAAAAAAAATATATCTAATAATTATTTACTTATGTAATTAACTTTGATTTTTCGAATGAAAATCACAATTATTGACCATAGTTTATTTCTAGTGAATATTTTGAAGAATCAGATGATTTTTCAATAACACATACAAAACGATAACACATATAAAAAATCTATACTTTTTTATTTGAGATATATACTTTTACAAATGTTAAAAATAAATTTATTGTTGTGTAAAAAGGGTAAATGCGATATTTATTCTATGTGTAAAAAGGGTTCCTACTTATATTTTCCTCCTCCCCAAAACTAGAATTCTCCAAATTATTGCTAAGATTCTTAGATAAATTTCGTTAAAAAAAAACATGACTTATGGTGTTTCCTTTTTTGCTCTAAGAAGAAATGTTACGAGCTCCTAACCCTTTAGAATTTAGACCCTAAAATATTTTGGGATAAGATCAATAATCTAGATTTTTTTTAAGTCCATTGGTATAATGATATTGATCTATAATTGTCAGAAGATTTTACCATTCTTTAAATGAATTTTATTTTGAGATTTTTCGATTTGAAGTGGAAGAAAATGATGAAAAAGACCATCTACATTTCAAAAACATTTTGTGTATCTCACTTTATAAAATGTGTGTTTGTTCTATTTTGAAGTTAATTAATATAACGACCATAAAATAAAATCTTAGTTAATGAATATACATTTATGAAAATAATAATAACAAATTTTTGATATTTTTATTATTTTTGAAAATTATTCATTTAAAAAACTCTTATATTCTTACTAAAGAATAAAATTAATAAAAAATTTAAAAAATGAACATAAAAACTATTTTCACAAAATAAACAGATCTTAAATTTTTTTGAGTATTTATTTTATAAAATGTTTAATAAAATATTTAATTTATTGATTTGGACATGCCACAAATATCATTTAACATTTTTTTAACAAAAATTCAACAAAAAAGACCATAACATGTATATTTTGAGATTTGAAAGAAAACAAAGGTTTAATTGCAGTTTTGGTCCCCTATTTTAACTGAATCGCGAAATAGTCTCTTTATTTTGTTTCTCTTGAGTTTTGGTTCCAAAATTTGATGAAAATTTATTTTTCTTAAAGTCGTATTACACCATTTATAATCATAGATTATAAGTACAATTGTTGCAAATGAAATTTTGAAACATATTGTGAATTAAATAAATAAAAAAATTCACATATCGATAATAAAGATTAAGTTATTTTATATAATTTTCATAAATAGATAGTTTATTAGAGGTTTGTGAAATCTATCTTCAAAAACTCTTCTATAAACGCACACAACACGAGAATCCTATCACATGGATTGAATTAATTCCAAATAAGTGATTAGCCTAATCTACTTCCAAAAATCGATTTTATTTATGATCAGATTGAATCTTTAGATTCATCATCTTGTTTCCATTCTACAATTGCCAAAGTATGGAGGCCGCCACACAATTTTCTGATTCCACACCTATCGCAAGATGTGTTAGTTTCAGAAGAATAAATAGAAAAGTTAAACAAGGCTTGACTTTCCTTTGGTTCTCTTAGTTGGCTTGGGTTGCTCCTAGTTTTTGGTTGATGTGAATTGTTGAGTACTTTTTGTATTCATTGTAATTACATTGTTTTCTTTCTAATATATTTTACCATTAAAATAATTTTTTTTTGATATTATTAAGTTAAACATAGTTATGTTCCACTACAATCTACACTAGTGCATTAAATGAGATAAAAAAAAAGTCTTTAAAATATTAACACATTTGATGGAAGAAGTTTATAGTTAAAGTTTAAACAATACGTTGAACACTTTTCCGTACTTAGACACCTAAGATGAAATATGAATATGCACTTTATGTATATGAATTTATCTTTTCTCATTTGTTTTAAATTAATATTTTATTTTATGGTAATTTCAAATTAATCATTCATAATGTTAATTAAATTAGTTTATTCATTACTTTTTGTTAATTAACAGATTTAAAGTTATTGATTTGATTTATTATCTCACACTTCATCGAATGTTAGGTATTATTATGATATAATTTTTAAAATAAAGACATATATATATAATAATAAAAAATAATATTGAGGACTATTATATTATGATACAATTTTTAAACACCTTTTGGACATATTTTTAGTAATAACATATGTTTTGAGGAATGAGAGCAAGGTGAGATTGGAATTATGATCATAGTTTGCTTTGCAAACAAGTTGATGGATTAGGAGGCACCATTACTGTAATTTGTAGTTACCTTTTGATACAATTCCAATTTAATAACAAAGTTTCAAAAGTTGTTATACTTTATTGATTTGCTAAATTAATTAATGTTTTCAAAATTTACATATTATTTTTAAATTTAAATAAAGCTGAAACCTAGATTGATATACATGTACAATCTCAATTTTAGATATTTATTTATAAATTTTTCATGAGAAATTTCTTTATCTATTTAATTAGATCTTCTATGAATATTCAATTATATTAATATTTTTTTATTAACACATCTCTAATTATTTATGTATTTTTGCTATTAATAATAAATATTATAAGGAAAACATTAATTAATTCTTTTAAAGAATAAAATTATAAAAATAATATTAATTATCAATAAATTTAATATCGATATCAACTTTTTTAATTCTCCTAATTTCATTAATGTGATCTTATATTTAAAGACAAAAGTAGTGATATTTATTTTTTGTCTCCATTTATTGTCTCGTAAATATGTGATCTTTCAAAAATACTAGTTAAAATTAAAGTTATATTTTTATTTTCAACATTATAGAGACTTAATTCCAAAGTTAGATTTGGTTTTTGTCGAACTACTACCATTTATAATAGTTCCTCTACAATAAGTTTACGAAGGATCAAATATTTTTTTTGACAGACACATAGTGTTTAGGTAGTAGCTCACATTTTTGTTTCAATACAATAAATGTGTGCCTCCAATCTATAGTCTACACTAGTGCACTAAATGAAAAATAAAAGTGTTCATGTTGTTAGGATTTAAAAGTTTCTGTGTGATACGTTGGAATCCGAAATATTAAGACTTAAAATTATAGTTAAGAAAAATTTAATCCAAAAAACTAATCTCGTATGTAAAAGTGTCTCATAACTTTGTACTACGTTGAACACTTTTACATAGGTAATGTATTGTATAACTCTTATTTGCTATTTTATTTAGAAATTTTATAATAACTAACAAGACTGAAACACAACAAATACTAACACATATATTAATAGAAAAACGTTAAGAAAAAGAGAAAAGAATTTGGGCGAATGCATTTATTTTTTGTTAGTCTATATATGTTTTAACACTAAATGAGAAGATGCAATTTAATCAACAAGTAGGGATGGATCTACCTAGTGTAAATTGGAGCAACAACCCACAAATTTTATTACGCAAACATGTCTCTTCTCTTATATATAACTATATCTTTCTTGCTATTTTACCTTACATAGTTATTTTCCTATAACAAATTAAAGTAAAACATAATGGGAGGGTTTGAGGAAGAATTGGAAGAGCCAGTGAGTCCTACAGGACAATATTTGAATAGCTCTTCATTGTGTGTATACATTCTTGGTGTCATAGATTTTGAAGTTCCAATAGATGACATGCCAGCATTGTTACTTCTTCGCCAAAAATTCATTCCCATCAACACACGTTTCTCTTCTATCATGGTATATATCAATCAATCACGTTTAATCTCTTATACATATACTCCTTCTAAAAAATATTTTAACTAACATTTTTGTTTATATTTCATTTCAAAATAATATGTATTCATACTTTTTTTATTTGAATAGATTGAAGACAAAAACGGAGAGAAAAAATGGAAGAGAGTTGAAGTAAAATTAGAAGAACATGTTAAAATTCCAGTGTTTCCAACTAACAAATCATCACTCTATGATGAAGAATTTGAAGAGTATATGTCAAAACTAGCAATGGAACGTTTACCAGATCATAGACCACTTTGGGAAATCCACCTTATTAAGTACCCTACAAAAAATGCAGCTGGAAGTACAATATTCAAACTTCATCATGCACTTGGAGATGGTTACTCTCTCCTTGGTGCTCTTCTTTCATGTTTTGTAAGAGTTGACAATCCCTCTCTTCCATTCACACTTCCTTCAACTCAAACACCTAAATCAATTTTCAACACCAAACAAGTTCTTAAGAGTTCTGTTTTCTCTATTTTCTCTAATGTATTTAACACTATCTCGGATTTTGGATATAGTGTTTTAAAAAGTAGTGTAGTTGAAGATGATTTTACACCAATAAAATCTAATGCAGATGATATTAAACTTCTACAAATTACTCTATCAAGTTTCTCAATCTCTATAGATCACATTAGAGAAATAAAATCAAGACTTGGAGTTGGAATGGTAGGTGAAATATCTCAAATCATTATTATTATTATTATTATTATTATTATTATTATTATCACAATTTACATTGCAATTGCAACATTAGATATTTTAAATTAATTTAAAACTTTGTACTAACTTTTTATATTCATATATTGACTTGCATACTTTTTTTTTTTTTACCAAATTTAATACAGAGTATAAATGATGTGGTTGTTGGCATAATTTTCCTTGGAATTCGGTTATATATGGAAGAAATTAATAAAGATTCAAGTAAATATAAATCGACAGCATTAGTGTTGTTGAATACAAGAATCTATAAAGGTTATAAATCAATAAAGGAGATGGTCGAGAAGAACAATAAAAATAGTATTTGGGGAAATCAATTTGCATTTTTGCATACTCCAATTCCAGAGCTAAATGATACAAAAATTGAAAATCCAATTGAGTTTATATGGGAAGCTCATAAAGAGATTAATAGGAAGAAAAATTCTTTGGGTGTACCTCTAACTGCCTTGCTTTTAAATATTATGAAGAAATTGAGAGGCCCTGAGGTATGTACCTATTTGAGTATGATATATTTAAAATTATAAAATTATAAATTATATCTTAAAAGTTTGAGTATGATTTTGTTTTATGGCAACAGGCTTCAGCTAGATATATATACAACACTATGGGAAATTCAAGCCTAACAATTTCCAATATTGTTGGACCAATGGAGCAAATGACTGTGGCTAACTATCGAGTTAAAAGTATGTACCATATTGTTACAGGTGTACCAAATGTAAGTATCTATGTCATTGTTTCTACCATAATTCATGTCCATTTTTCTCATCATAATGGAAATATATGTTTCTTCCACATTTACTTCATAGATTGTTTTATTTTATAAGAATGTCTTTTAGGGACTAAAAATATTATTTGTTTACAAAAACTTTTTTAAAATAGAGACAGAAAGTAAATTAGTTTTTTTTTAAAGACTAAAAAAACATTCATATTTTTGTAGAAACAAAAAAAATTAGGTGTTAATTTTAATGTTTCTAAGTTCCTAACTAAAGATTTAGGTGTTAATTTTGAATACTAACTTAATTTCCCATGAGTGAACCCAAATCCACTTTCAAGTCTCCAATTCTATATTCCTTTAACTACTATTTTTTTAATCTCATTCCCTCCCTCTTTAAAATTGTAGTATACACTTAATCAAGAGTAACTCATGCATTTCTTTTACTCAATTAGCTACAATCAATATTTGGATAAAATTCAAGTAAACCAAAATATTCATCTATAGTAACGGTAAATATCATAAAATTTAAATTGGAAAATAAAGGTTGTTATAAAAGTAATTTAAATTCATTTTAATTCAAGAGAAAAATTATGAAACTCAATAATAATACTAAAAGTTTCCTAGTACTACCAATTTAAACTCAATAATAATAATAACAATAATAATTAATAATAATAATAATAATTATTATTATTATTTAATAATTACATAAAATATATAAAATTATTTAAAAAAATTGTAAAATCTCTTTGGGAGGTCGCATCCCGGGACGGCGACCTCCTACTAGGAAAAAAATTTTCATCTTTGGCTCGTCGCATCCACAAAAAGAGTTCTCAATTAAGCCCCGAAAAGTAGGGCATTTTGGTAACCAAATTAAAAATAAAGACATTTTAGTTATGGCAATAATTAAAAAGAATAACACAAAATTTCTAAATAATCTATTAAAAGATCCTATAACTACAAATATTCAATTTCTATATTATTTTATATGCATGACCTTTAAGATAATCTAAAAATATTCAACAATTAAATTGAAAAAATTTAATATTCATGACGAGCTATGAGGTGAAATAAGTGTAACAAAAGTATTTTTAGAGACAATAAATCCCCATTCGTGTAATTTATATAAGAAGAACAACTAAATTTATGTAGACTATATATTTTTTTTTTGTTGCAATAAAGAGAAGCATCAAAATTTACTATCATGATTTTTGTGTGATATATTTTTTTTGGCGGAGTTGCAGAGTATAGCTGTATCAATCGTAAGCTATATGGGAATGTTAAGAATTTCATTTGCATTGGAGAAAGACTTTTTCGACAAAGAAAAATTCATGTCGTGTATCGAGAAATCTCTTCAAATGATTGAATACAGCAGCCAGAAAGATATCACAATAAAATCAAAGGAAACTTAGTTCCACTACATTCTTAAAGAAACCATATAAGGTTTATACAATTGTAATGTTTATGTGTGCTATGTATGTTTTTTATTTTTTATTTTGAATTTGACTCTAAATGTGTGGTTGATAAGTTATATAGTTTTAATGAAGATGTGTTTGAATTAAGTGCTATTTTGTTCAGAAGGTAGATATTTATATTTAACTGATTTAGAAAAATTCATTGTTGAGTTTGTTCGAATACAAATAATGAGAAAATTTAATATTGACTAATTTTTATAAATTTAATGATATCCTAACTTGTATCTAAAATATTGTTATCAATAAAATGCTATAAGCATTTTTCCATAAAAAATGTATGTTTTTTTTATTATTTAAGTAGAAAAATAAAGATCTACAAGAAAGCAAGAGGCATTTTTTTAGTCATATATCATTTTCTCACTTCCCATACTAGAATAATTTATCTATAGAAAACTAACATGGTGTAATATCTCAATTATGTCTGATCAATAAAAATAATTTAAATAAAAATATATTTATTTAAAAATTGTAAAAATTATAATAATTTTATTACATTATATTTAACATTAAAAATACAAAAAACATAACCAAGCAAAACAAATAATAAAATAAAGAAATGTAAAAAAAAAAACAAATTCCATGCTTTCTTGCTACCGTCCGTGTTTCCATGCTTCCCATGTTTTGATTGGGTTGTCAAATTAGCGTAAGATTCAAAATTTAATTTTATACAATGAACACAATCATTCATTGTTTTTGCTTATATATTGAAACAAAAAAATAAATTAAATGGGAAGAGATTTGGATGAATCAGAAAAGCAATCACAAAATAAAAACGGGGAGATTTTCGATTCTTGCTTCTTTTATTTCTAAAAGAGAGTATTACCACAAAGAATAACAAACATAAGGAAATCTACCATCATATTCCTTCCCATGACGAGAGAACTAGTACATCCGCACACCACTGCATGCCGAAAAAAGGGTATTTTTTCATTCTTTTACGTTTGCTCTCCTGTTCAAAAGTTGTATAGTATTGAAGAGGTTGATATTTTGTTGTGTTACATGTGAATGAGTTTTGGTTGAGATCATTGTGTGGTTAGTGTTTTGTTTGTGAGTAATTTCCAATGTATGAAATATGTTTCTTGTTGCGCCTTTTGAAATTTGCTTGTTTTGCTACGCCTTTTGAAATTTGCTTATTTTGCTATGCCATTTGAAATTTGCTTGTTTTGCTAGTTTGATACATTGTACACCTTTGAAATTTGTTTATTTTACTAGTCTGATACATTGTACACCGTTCTCTATGGCGTAATATGCTTTCTCTATATTCACGGCAGCAATTGTTTCATATTAGCTATTTAGTTGTATTACATTTAATAATAGTAATAATAATAATGATAATGATAATAATAATAATAATAGTCCTATTTAATAATAATGAGAAATAAATATATTTAAGTTGATATAATTTTACATAATTAATTATAGGTAACTTTATTTTTAACGGATGTCGTAGGGTGCTAATACATTTCCTACACATAATCGACTGTCGAACTCAAAATCTGATATCAAAGACCATTTTTTATTTTTATTTTTATTTTAAGGGTTTCCCAATATTTTTCCTTATTTAAAAATAAAATAAAATTGGTAGCGACTCCATTAAATTTGAGGAAAACTCGAAATTTTAGGCCGCGACAACATGTTTAACAAAATACTATTAAAGAGTCTATAAGGGGTCAAGGTGCTAAAAAAAATTAATTGTGTTTTGTTATTTTTAAAAGTTAATTGTGTTGGTTAAAAAAAAATTCGTTATCAAAACATTCTGACTCATAATTATAAAATAGTTTAAGTAAAATAAAATAAAATTATAAAGAACTTAAATAAAATGCTGAACAGAGATAAAGAAGAAACACAATTATTTTTATATTAATTGATAACAATTGTTGATGTATTTATAATCACCCTCTTAATGAGAGATTTCGCATCAGTATAGCTGAAGACTTAATACGCTATTTAAACAATACCATGCAAGTATTAATCACTCTACCTCTTTAGACTTTGATTTTTCTTTTATGCCTCTCCAAGCTATAACTATTAGAATCCTTCTTAATTTCCTGGCAAACTGTCGTTGAAGTTCATATGTATTCTTATACCTTTTATGTACCTCTTATGGAAGAAAGAGTTATTGCCACTATCAGGATGATTTACGTCAATTTTAGGTTGTATCTGAATTGACACAAAGTTTGTTTCTACGAATCTAACTCTCATTGAGAGAATATTATATTCAAAACCTATATCATTTCAAGTGTATCAAACAATTTGATTGATTTACATCAATTTCAATAACTCTCTAGTTAGATGATTTTTCAATTACTCCCTATTTTAGAAATAATTCTTCTTAAATATTGAATAATATACTTATTGAAAATAGTGCCATTGGAGATCTTGAATCAACAATTAAAACATATCAGTTTTTAAAACATGTCCATATATATATATATATTTATAAATAATTCAATGTATCTTGATTTAAGATGACAAAGATACCAATGATGTCATTTCAATTCCAAATTCTTCAAAGTTATGGACTTAAATTTTTTACTTTAAAATGTTGACCTTTTATCACACCATGGAGTTTGTTAGAGTGTTAACTTGATGACTTGACCAGAAGATAAATTGATTCTCTAGAACTATCAAACACATAATTATCAGAGCGAACTTGTATTATTAGATTCGTCAAAGACGTGTAGTGAGTGCTTTGATCAAAGTCAAACACATTTTAAACCAATTATTCGGAGTCATAGTGCATTTGCCTTGAATAATCAATTCTCTATCTTACTTCATCAGAAGTTTGATTTTTTCCCAAAATATTGACTTTATCAAAGACTTCAGTTAGAGTTTTCTTCTTTGGCTTTGAGTTAGAAGACCAACGAGGTCTTAAGTTTTAGTTAACTTTAGTCAGAAGTAGATGATCATTATAGCCTTATTTTCCTTTATGATCAGATGATCAATCGTTGACTCAAATTTCCTTTGTATTTAACATTGTGACTCGAAATGTAAATTATCAGATGATTATTGCAATGCTTCTTATTGCTATATCATGATATACTCTATTAGTAAACATAATTATTTGTTTATTAGGTAATAATATTATGTGTCAAAAAGACTTAGATTATTATCTCTAACTTACTTATAATTTATGCTACCTGAAAATAGATAGTCATCAATATAAATTGTTATCTTCTAATTTTATCTACACACTTAACAAATAGTTAAAAGATAAATGTTCTTATTGTTTTTGTAATCATCAAAACATCAATAAGAGGGTTGTAGCTAAGACCAATTATGCACTAATAATCTTCCATTTTTTGATGATGACAAAAAACTATAAAATTAATGAATAATTTTTCTTCACAAAATAAAATTTAAAAGTATGTCCCCTTATATATAGTACTCATAGATTGTTTAGCTTAATAATTGTTTGAACTTCCTTTAAAAAAAAAGTTTCAAGTCAATATTTCGAGACTTCTCTAAATATGATAATATGATTTCTAAGAATTTTAAACTTATTAAGTTATTTTATATTTTTTATAGGTGAAAATTTTCAACTATAATAAGGGAAATTCAAAACCATTTTAGAAATCATTTTACATTTTTTATACTCGGAAATTCATAACCACACCTTTATGAATTTAGGGTTGTTGATGAAGAAGAAGAAAGAGAAATAGAAAGAGAGAGATAGAATGATTTTAGGGTTTTAATTTTGATTTGTTCATGAGTGGATGATTTTAGGTGTTTTTTCTTTTAATTAAATTTTAACAATTTAATTGTATTTTTAAAAATATTGTAACAATTATAAAAATGATTTTTAAAAATATAAATTATATTTTTTAATTAAAAATAATATAATAATGAGTTTATTCCATGTAAGCATCTGCCACGTCACCTTTTTTATTGACACGTCATTAAAAAAATGACAATTTATCATGATTTAGCCTCAAATTTTGTTTGGAGGACTAAAACTGGGGACAAACAAAATGGGGAACTACTTTCAATTTTCACCTATAATAGGGAGACCAAAAGTGCAATTAAGCCAAAATCTATACTTTTTGTCCGAGATATATACTTTTACAAATGTTAAATTTAAATTTATTGTCGTGTAAAAAGAATAAATGCAACATTTATTTTATGGGGATGAGTAATATGTATATACCATCATAAAAATAATAATCATAGATTCATCCCTGTATTGGTAATATGAGTTTCGAAATGTCCATATCGTAGTCTATTGTTTTTTAATTTCGACTAGTCTCTATTGAAAAAAAAAAAAAACTATTAAATTTTGACGTGACAAATTCAATCTAGTAAATTAAATCTTGTCATTAACTTTATAAAAGAATCTAGAAAAAATAAATGAATTTATGGTTCTTACTGATCATTTTCTTCCTCTCTAAAACTAGAATTCTCCAAACTATTGCTAAGATTCTTAAATAAATTCCTTAAGAAAATGATAAATTCCTTAAAGTGGAAGAAAATGATGAAAAAGACCATCTACATTTCAAAAATATTTTTTGTGTCTCATTTTTGTAAAATGTGATCGTTTTATCTTGAAGTTTTTGAAGTTAATGAATATTATGGTGATAAAATGAAATATTAATTAATGAATATACATTTTTAAAAATAATGATAACAAATTTTTGATATTTTTATTGTTTCTAAAAATTACTCATTTAAAAAACTCTTTTATATATATATATATATATATATATATATATATATATATATATAT
>JBBPBS010000170.1:3920793-3935911 GCA_037974835.1 Cicer judaicum
ATATATCTTTATTAAAGAATAAAATTAACAAAAAAATTTAAAAATTGAATATAAAAAATATTTTCCTAAAATAAACGGATCTTAAATTTATTGATTTGGATATGCCACAATATCATCTAACATTTTTATAACAGAAATTCAACAACAACAAAAAAGACCATAACATGTATATTTTGATATTTAAAAGAAAAAAAACTAAAAATTTAGTCATTCTGGAAATAATTGCCAAAAAAAACTAATGCTCAAATGAAATTAAATTATTCACTATATTCATATGGATGAAAAATATCACCGAAAACTTTAATTGTTAAGTGGAGTGACCCATCAATTGATGATTAATTTCTTGGTGGAATTCCTAGAGTTGAGACTGGTTATATATGATCACAATTTTAATTTAGAGTAATCTTTCAATCTCATCAATAAATTTTGATATATATATATATATATATATATATATATATATATATATATATATATATATTATCACAATTCACAAATCTTGCCTAGTTTACTTTTAATGAGACATGTGAACAAATGTTAAAAATATGAGAAGAAAAAGCAAAACAATTGGAATTAGTGGTTACATTTTCACTAATGCAATAAATTTAATTAAGGAAGAATTGAATGGTTAGTTGATTAGTTGCATATGTGATAAGGAAAACCAAACATACTAGTTATCAAGAATGATATTCATAGACCTAGCTTTTCTTTAAAATTATAGTTACTCATATAGTACCATTAACCTTAATGATTCATTCTCATCAATACACTTTCTCTCCATCGTAATGTAATTATTTTATAAATAGTTTTGGTTTGTGCTATAAAGTCAATATATATTTTTGAATGATATTTTTCATACATGTTTATAATATTATAAAAAGTTCTTTTATAAAAAATAAATTAAAAATTTAATTTCTAATTTTATATTTTTTTTACTTTTATTTTAATTTTTTATGTTTAAAAAAATAATATAAAATTTATCTTAAATTAATAAATTATAAATTTTCGTAGATGAACATTTTATAATGTTATATATATGATTGCAAATATCATTTAAACAATTATTAACTCTTTTTACATGATAATTTTGTACATACTAAAAATTATAATTTTTTAAACGAACTAAAAATGAAATATTAAAATTTTAGAAAGATTAAAAATATATTTAACTTAATATCTAATTAATGTCAGCGTGATACTTAGATACATCATTCATATCTCTTCCTTCCCATTGTATTTATATATGTACTCGATCCAACTCTATAACTCATCATGAACTAACCAAAACTCAAATATAATATGGAAGGGTTTGTGGAAGAAATTGAAGAGCCAGTGAGTCCTACAGGACAATATGTGAATAGCTCTTCATTGTGTGTATACATTCTTGGTGTCATAGATTTTGAGGTTCCAATAGATGAAAATGTTCTAACTTTGTCACTTTTTCACAATGTATTATTCCTTCCCATCAACACACGTTTCTCCTCCATCATGGTAACAATCAATCATGTTTTCCTTCTAAAATAAAATAAAAATAAAAATGACACAATAAATTTGGATTAAATTTTTAATTAGATATGTCAACATTTCCACTATCATTTTTGTATATATTTCATTTCAGAATAATATATTTCAAAATCATATAATATATATTCATGAATTTTTATACTTGAATAGATTGAAGACAAAAACAGAAAGAAAAAATAGAAGAAAGTTGAAGTGAAGTTAGAGGAACATGTTAAAATTCATGTATTTCCAACTAGCAAATCATCACTCTATGATGAACATTTTGAAGAGTATATGTCAAAACTATCAATTCAACACTCACTGGAACATAGACCACTTTGGGAAATTCACATTATTAAATACCCAACAAAAAATGGAACAAGTACTTAAGTATTCAAACTTCATCATGCACTTGGAGATGGTTACTCTCTCATGGGTGCCCTTCTTTCATGTTTACAAAGAGTAGACAATCCCTCTCTACCACTCACATTCCCATCCAAACAAACACCTACAGAAATTTTGAACACCAAACAAGTTTTTATCAAATCATTTTCCTCTGTTTTCTCCAAAGTATTCAACACTATTTCAGATTTTGGATGGAGTGTGTTAAAAAATAGTTTGGTTGAAGATGGTATCACACCAATAAGGTCTTGTGCGGATGATGACAAACTCCGACAAATGACTATCTCAACTATCTCATTTTTAATGGATCGCATCAAAGAACTGAAATTAAAACTCATAGTGGTAAGTGAAATAATGATATTCATTTTTACATAAGATCATTAACTAGCATAATATTTTTTTGTGTCAAAGTTAATTTTAGAGTATAAATGATGTGCTTGTAGGCTCAATTTTCTTTGGAATTCGGTTATATATGAAAGAAATGAATAAAAATTCAAGCAAATATAAATCGACAGCATTAGTGTTGATGAATACAAGAAATTTTAAAGGTTATAAGTCAATTAAGGAGATGGTTGAGAAGAATAATAACAATGGTCCTTGGGGAAATCAACTTGCATTTTTGCATATTCCAATTCCAGAGCTAAGTGATACAAAAATTGAAAATCCACTTGAGTTTATATGGGAAGCTCATAAAGAGATTAATACGAAGAAAAATTATTTGGTTACACCTCTTAATGGAATGCTTTTAAATATTATGAAGAAATTGAGAGGCCCTGAGGTAAGTAGTGTTGTTTCAGAAGTTTTAAAAAAAAATTGAAAAATAACAATGCCACCGATAAATATTATTGGGTTGAGTCGTGAACTAGGTTGCTCTCTTTAAGACGTTTTGAGGCACTGTCCAAATTGTGCAAGACAGACTATCAACCACGAAGACCCTAGGATAAAACAGCTCAAATACTCTCTGTGTCGGAGTTCTACTGCACAGTAGAAAACCGTTCTAGAATTACGCCTCTGTATGGCAGTCGAAAGACTGTCACTCGTAATATGGCACTAAGACCACTCGTAAGAAATAAAAGAAAAAGTAAGAAGGGGAGAAGGGAGAAGAGAGAAAAGCCTTAGATACGAAGAGCTTTTGGTGTGATTTTCCAACTAAAGAGAACCGATGAACCCTCTATTTATAGAGAAAATTTGCAACTGGATCTGAGAGAATTATGGGATCCATCAAAACGAGCCGAGCTGAACCGAACCGGGCCGAGTCGAGCCGGTCGGCCGAACGGCGGCGGCGCGCGCACGTGTGTGGTGGTCCATTTGCTTGTGTTCTCCCTCCTTCACAAAATTGGGGTGCCCCTTGGGGCCCATCCCAAGTCCATTACCTCCACCTTATATATCCTACTAATAAGTGTTTTCCCTTTTATGTAGGACTTCTCATTTTTTTCAATTCACAACACACTAGCTCTCATAAATACCATAATTAATTCCATTGAATTTTTCATCATTTCTATCAATCCCCCACTTGAATTTAAAAAATAGGTTCTTGAATAGCGTCAAATGCTTTTATAAGATTATGCATAAACAAAGGTGTCTCTTGACTTGAACCTTTGTGTAGCAAGTAAGATTCAGATTCAACAAGAGTGACTCGTAGTCTTGAACTCTATCTCTGACATCAAACCCACACACAACCTTTTCATTAGGTGTATTCTTAAAAGCCCATGCATTTAGGGTCATGCACGTGTATCCCAGTATAGTGAACGCTCTAGGAATTCTGCCTCAAAATTCCATAAGAAGCGGCCCCCACTTCCACATTCACATAGGTGAGTCTATCACGAGTACTCCTGTAGCTAGGCATTTCACTCCACATAGAGTATAGATCTCATTAAGAGTTTTTATTATCTCATCCTTTTATCGCTTCAGGATTCATGCTTCTCTCATATATTATGTAACATGTTCATCTCATATCCTTATGACTTGTTATTATCCATTGAACCTAATTCTTGGGATCTCCAGTATTTTAGGTCGGGTTACCATCATAAGTGACTCATTAATCTATAGGCAATAGTCTCATCCTTTTGAATGTATTTAGGACTTTCTCTCTAGTTAATCCTTTCATCAAAGTATCTGCTAAATTTTCATCAGTGCGTACATGATCCACTATAACAGCTCCTTTAGAAAGTAATTCTCTAATCGTTGTGCTTACGACGAATTTGTCTTCTTTTACCATTGTAATAACAATTCTCAATTTTTGCAATAGCCGATGTACTATTGCAGTGGATCAACACAACTGACAATGGTTTTTCCCACAAAGGGATCTCTGCTAGCAAATATCTCAACCAGCTTGCTTCTTCACTAGCAGTAGCAGTGCTATCATTTCAGATTCCATAGTAGACTGGGCCAATATCATCTGTTTCTTCGATTTCCATGACATAGCACCACCAGCTATATTGAAAATATAGCCACTGGTTTCTTTGGAGTCATTTGATAAGGTGTTCCAATCAGCATCGTTGTATCCTTCAAGGATGGCAAGAAACCTTTGATTGTGTAATTCTAGACTCATGGTCCTTTTAAGGTATCTCATGACTCTTTCAATAGCGTGTCAACGCTCCATACTAGGTCTGCTAGTAAACCTGCACAATAATCCCACGACGTAGTCTATGTCGGGTTTAGTGCAATCAGTGGCATACCTAAGGCTGCCAATGAAGCTTGCATATTCAGTTTGTCTAACACCTTCACCAAAGTTCTTGAAAAGTTTCACACTTGGATCATATGACCTATTGGTTTTAGTTTCTTTTCAAAATCCATTTACAACCTATTGGTTTGCAACTAGGAGACAAGTCTACTAAATGTCATGTCTTGTTAGACTCTAGAGGATCCATTTCATCGTCTATAGCTTCTTGCCATAGATCTGCATCCAACGATGACAGAGTTTCTTTAAGATTTGCAAGATCATCTTCTAAATTATAGGCCATATATTCTGGTCCATACTCTTTAGCAACTCTTACTCCTTCGAGCTTTTGTTTCGTCTTGTTTGTTGCTTTTAGTGCTTCTTATCACATGAACTTGACTAAGTACGCTGCCCCCACTATTTCTCGATTTGAAAGGGAATTTATTTTCATAGAAGTCAACATCATTTGACTCTATGATCACTTTCGCATTTAGGTCATAAAACCTATACGCTTTACTGTTTACAACATATCCTATGAATACACATTCATAGGCTCTACTTGCGAGTTTAATTCGTTTGGGATCGGGGATTCTGACATAGGCCAGACAACCCCATGTTCGAAGATAAGACAAGTTCAGCTGTCTTTTCTTCATTATCTCATAAGGAGATATTTTACTTTTAGATATTCAAAACATAGCAAACAGTCAAAATAATTTCCCCCCACCAGTGAGATGCAGCATCAAAGTTAAGCATAATAGCAACAACTAGTTCAGTAAGAGTTATATTCTTTCTTTCAGCTTTACCATTCATTTCAGGTGAATATGGTTCAGTAGTTTCATGTATAATTCTTTGGGTTTTGTAAAACTCATTAAACAAACTGGAATCATATTATGTTACTCTATCACTACGAAACTTCTTAATCTTTTTATTAAATTGATTTTCAATATCAGTTACAAAGATCTTAAATATGTCAAGCGCTTCACTTTTATTTTTCATCAGATATACAAAAGTAAAGTTAGAGCAATCGTCAATAAAAGTTATGAAATAACGCTTTCCATTTCTGATCAGCAGCGTTCCATCTAGTTCACATATATCATAGTGTATTAATTCTAGGGGTTCAGATTCTCTAACTACGGATTTATGTGATTTCTTTGTTATTTTAGCTTGACTGCTAAAATCACATTTTTCAAAATCCTTTGGAGATAAACTTTGGAATTAAGTTTAAGTTACTTAAGTTTGAAATTATATGTTTGTTCATATGACAGAGTCTAGCATGCCAAATATTAAAATCACACATGTAAGTAGAATGAGACATTTTATTCATTTCAACATTCAATTTAAACATGCCATCAGTGGCGTACCCTTTCCCAACAAAGATACAATTTTTAGAAATGGTGTACAAATTTTCCCCTATAGACTGACTAAACTCTGCCTTATTGAGAAGAAACCCATAAACCAGATTCTTCCTTATTTCTGGAGTGTGCATGACATCCTTTAGAATTAAAGTTTTTCCAGATGTGAATGTTAGTTCCACATCTCTTATACAAGCAACATTAGTGGTGTAGGAATCTCCCAACAACACTTTCTTATCTTCAGCAACAGTGTTTATTTTAAACATAGCACGATCATAACAGACATGGCGAGAGGCACTAATGTCTATCCACCACCCATCTGATCCACCTACAAGGTTTGCAGGGTCTAGCTTGTTCCTGCACTTGCGTGTCATATGACCCTCTTTCACAATTAAAATAGACAAAAGAGAGAGGACAATTTTTAGGAGGTGGGAGCTATCTAGCACTTGAAACCTTTGGAAGGTTTCCATTCTTGTTACTGTTCTTAAAGAAGCAATTATGATTCTTTAGTTGTTTGCCGTTTGGGAATGCTAAGAATTGGATTTGGAATGGAGAAAGACTTTATTTCTACTACATTCCTAAAGAAAATATTTCAGGTTATATTATTGAAGAAGAAAAACAAAGATCTACCAAAAATGCAATAGACTTTTTTTTTATTATGTACTATTTTCTCAGTTCTCATTCTAAGTAATTTATAAATATCTTCATATCAATGCATGAAACATTGAAATCTCATACCAAGTACCAACTACTAATATGACATAATAAATAGAACTTGTCAAAGCTTAAACATATATTTTATTTAGACAATATTTATGATCGATATGAGACTTAACACAATCTTTCACATTGAGAAACAGTTAACTAATTAAAGCAAAGACTCAGATTGTTAATCAATATTAAGTTATTTTTGTATAATTTTCATAAATAGGTAGTTTAGTAGAGCTTTGTGAAATCTATCTTCAAAAACTCTTCAACCTGATAAACAACTTCTCCATGCTCTCTTACGTGACAAGCTTATTTAAATTGTTTATTCAAGTTCACCTCATATCACACCGCACACAACACTCTCGTGATTAGCCTAATCTACTTCCCAAATTCCATTTTATTTATGATCAGATTCAATCTTTAGATTCATCATCTTCTTTCCATTCTACTATTGCCAAAGTATGGCGGCCGCCACAAGCAACGAGTTTGGCTATCCAACGCCCCTCGGCTTCGCTACCACTAAGAATCTGCGGAGGAGAAATGTCTATAGGTACCTCCATTGGTTGACCAGTAGTGACTTTCCTCCCATATCCAAGACGTCCATGATCACCTCTACCAAACTGCCAATAGTTCCATTAAAATTAGAATAAATGTTTTAAAAATAATAAATACATCTTAGAAGGGCTAGGCCATTAAATCCATAGAATAAATGCCACTAATAATCAACAGGATTAAATATGTTTATAGTCTATTAAAATACATATCTTTTAAGTTTAGTCCTTATAAAAATTTTGTTCATTTTGGGTCCTCCTTTCATAAAAACAGGGTGTTTTTAATCCCTATGGACTAAAAATTGATAAAATTTAGTGACAAAAATGAAAAATTGTATATTTTATAACGACTAAAAAAATATTAAATCATAATCAACATAATAAAGTAGTAATAGAGGTATCCTATGAGTTATCAAAAATGGCAAAGACAATTGAGATGCTAAGAAAACTACATACAGAAAATATGCGCCCATCTCGAGATAATGCAACCGAATGAGTACCTCCACAAGACACCTGATAACAAACAAATAAACAAATATTTCATCATAAAGTTGTCGGCAAAATATATGGTTAAAGAAAAAAGTACATAGAACTGAAAGTGTGGTTCGTGAAGGCAAAAGCAATTCCACTAAGAAAGTGACTAGTTTCCTAGCCATAATACCTATGCATATGCTACATATTTTGGTTAAGTATGCGATTGTTTTCACATTGGATTTGTTAATCAACCCGTGCTTGTTCACTTAGCCAATTTTTAACTTCCACCATATCACTATGAAAAGTGGTTGGGACGCAAGAAAACCTTTTCAGATGCGTATTCAAACGAGCACTAAACTTATCAAGAGAGTGGTAGCTACAGAGTTAGAGTTAGTACCTGAACAATTTCTTCGCCGGTTAAAAGTTGAACCCTCTGAGGTAACATTTTACTGCTTTTATCACTATCACCAAATCCAAGCCTACCATGTTCTCCCCTTCCCCAACCATATACCTGAAACAAAAAAAAGAGCAAAGATAGCTAGCATCATAGTCTACTCTCATTCGAAAAATGCCACCGTAGAAAAAATTCTGCAAAAACCTTTGGCACTTCAATTTTCTGATTCCACACATATTGCAAGATGTTAGTTTCAGAAGAATAAATAGAAAAGTTAAACTTTGAATTGATCATAAAAATAGTGACATGCACGTCTCCCATGTTCTACTTGGATTTCTTGATAGTAAAGCTTAAACATAATCTCCTCCCTGTTCCATTTTAGTCGTCATTTGAGGTTATTTACACGTATCATGAAAACAAACAAATTTTATTACTTTTGATGAAATTATTTATCTTTTTCCAACAATACTCAACTATTTATTATCTCATTTTACCTATTTCTCTTTCTGCAATAAATAATTAAGAGGATTATTGACAAAACAGTAATTAATATTGCATTGAATTTTGAAAACAACAAATAAATAAGAACAAAAATTTTCTACAAAAATGATAGTAAAAAAGAAACAGAGTAATAGATTTCAAAAAGAGCACCTCTCCTTCATCTGTCAAAGCAGTAGAATGCCATCCACCAGCTGCAATATCTACCTAGAGTTTCAAACATATTAAAAAAAATAAGTTAGATAAGCTATTTTACATATGAATGGAAAAAAAGAAAAAACATGCATATAGTGTTTTGTCTTCTATAAAACAAATTTCATGCCAATATTAATAAAATTCCATTATTCTAAGTATCTCTTTCCTCTTTGTTCCTATATCCCTATCTAAAATTCCTTTAGTTTCAACACATTATACAAACATCATCCACACAGCTACAAGAAAAATCCACTATGAGTAGGGAACATTGTGAAATTTGAGCCATACATTGATCTAATAAGATTATCAAAACATAAGCATTGTTTATTATTTATGCTAATGTCACCTGAACATGGAGTAGGACATACAACAATAACCAAACCTATTTTCCAAATGAGATCCATTATATGAACCAAATTATGCCATAACTTCAATCATGTATTGTATTTTATGGAAAACTAGGGCCGTTGGGTGTGGGAACACAACAAGACAGCTAGCGTTTCAAGATGTTACAGCTCAGATTTTGGTACTAAAGAACTAAATCAGTGCATATCAGCTCAGCTTGAGAGATTAACTCTCAACTTGATATTTTTTAAGATCAAAAGTGTTCAAGGAGCATATCATAATAATACAGAGCTAAATCAATGCATATCTCAACAAAATGCAATGCCAATAGACAAACATTGGTGGGAAAAGGTATCTCAGCAAAATAAAATATTATGATGCATATTGACAAGATGAAGTGGAAATAAAAAAACATGACTATGGAAAATGAGATATACAAACCAAAGTAAGTCCAGAAAGCCCTTGCACAGGAATAGGTTGTGATCTTGGTTGTGTATCTCCGGTTCCAAGTTGTCCATATTCATTATTACCCCATGCCCACAAAGTTCCATCCTCTTGGAGAGCCAAATTATGAAATGCCCCTACTGCTATAAGCCTCACATTCTCAAGACCTTGCACCCGAACCGGGACTGAAATCTGTTTACTGTAACATAAAGACCAGATAAGCATCCTATATGTAACATAAATTCATACTTAGATAATAGTTTGCGACTTTGTGTGCATATGTTCACTAACATGTCTGTTTGTTCGCTTTTTTCTATTGTGCTAAAGTGAGTACAGACATCTTTTATGTTTCTTTGTATAATTTTTGTTTTATATGGTGATATTGCAATACACTCCTTTGCACCATTAGAAAAAGAAATTGCCATCAAACAGTTATTAAGGCGTGGTTAAAATTTATGCATGAAAAAAGAACGTTGAAAAGGGTATAGCTGTGTAAAGAAATATAGCCTTCAAACATTGCTATACATATAGTTGTGTAAAGACAGTGAAAATAAACATACTTCATTGGCTAAACTAATTTTTAGTAGAAGTGAAGAAACAAAGTTGAGTGGTGATGTGCAATCTATACTACAATTTGGTGCATTTAGTTGGCACAGAATTCTCAGTACTTTTGAGAAAGCTTCTTTGGCAAGTAACTCAAGTTGTGATAAGATTGGCCATTTGGCATCCTTTCAGCTTAAGTACATGGTCTTTTGGACGGTTTCACTACAGTATGAATGTATGTTGGAATTGGGAAGCTTTTCTGGTTTACTTGAATTCACTTACTTAAATCTACTAGCATAAGCACTTATGAGTCTGTTTGGGAGAGCTTATAGAAACAGCTTACGACATGTTCATAAGTTGTTTTCAGCTAATCTTCATAAGCTATCCAGGATAGATTATGAAGACAACTTATAGATTATATAAAAATAGTTTGCCTGTAATTTACTTTGTATTATAAAAATAGTTTATACATAAGGGCTTACGCTATAAGCTGTTTATCCAAACATTTTTTTTATAGAAGTGTTAAAACGGCTATTAAGTTAGCTTTTTCCCTTTTTGAAAAACATACCTTATTATAATTTTTTAAGCATGTTTGCTCATTAAAAAAATATCATTTTTTGAAAAACATAAAGAAAAATGAAGCTTATATTGAATATTGATTTCCTTTTTTACTTATCTTCATCTCAATAACTTATTTCTTTGATCCAAAAAGAAAAACTTACATATCACCGGGAGGCCACGGCTGACCCCATGTCCAAACATGTCCTTCACGTGTAAGTACAACTGAGTGAGTTCCTCCCGCAGCAACCTGTGCCGCAAGCAAATAGAAAAACATCATCAAACATCAATCTAGAAATCATGATATCAAATATACATGATTTGTTATTGTAAATGAAATGCAGAAGTTCCATTACAAACGCAAACATTGTACGACTATATTTATTGCAGAATGGCTAAACAAAAAGAAATAGTTTAATACTTTAATGAGAATACGAGGTTTAAATTATGTCGAATGGATGGATAAGTACTCTTATCTATATCTATAAGAACAAATGTCTGCAGACAAAATTGCACAGATTACACTTAAGTGCATACGTGAAGCTTGAGAGAGTAGTTGAGTGGAGATTAAGTCAGAAGACTCACGTCACAGAATCTATTCAGCTTTATGTTAGGAAGATTGATCATGTAAATAATATTCTTGTTATGAAGAGTACACAACTAAAGATTTGCTCAAACAAAACAAAGGTAAATTGTATTTGGTTATATCACTGCATGGCATTAGTATACACGAGTTACCTGCCGAACAACTAGCTTGGGAGCACAACGCTGTGGGATCATTATATCTCTCCTCAAAGGTCTACCAGTGTCGTCCTTGCGCTCAGGTTCTTCACCACACTGCCCATATTCATTTCCACCTGACATCAATTATGTTTGCTCTTAGCAATATAATAATACATGCATTAAAAAAATATATTAACATGCGTTCTGATTTTTGAAGAGTATTCACTAATCCATTCTTCAAATATTATTCTCAATATGGATCAATACTATAGAAGTTCTACAATACTCATTCGGGTTTTTAGAAAGTAAAATTTCTATAAATACGTATGTATATATGGCTCGGATCTTCTAAACTGAGGAACTAACTTAAGAGGGTAAAGTAAGTATTATCAACTATCAACCATTGATTAACAAATCAATAGTGGATATTGTAGACATATCATAAATCTGAGTTTGTTGAAATAGAAACTCTTGATTTTCTCACTTTACACTTTACTCACTTTAGAAGAGTCAAAAGACATGTATATGAGACACTTTATCTCATTCTTCAAACTGTGTAATGCAATCAATTTTGTCTAAAAGATCATTCAACTAATGAGAAGATAAAATAATGAAAAGAGGGTATGACATAGTTGAAGCAAAAAATGAGGACATTCCATATTGTGTTTAACCACATTGCTGCTTTGGAGGATCGTGATGTCACTTCTAAGAAAAAAACGCACCGCTATGTATTTTGTCACAGAAAATGAGAAAAGTAAAAGATACAACAAATGCAAAGATGGTGGTGTGGTGTTGAAATGAATACCCCAAGCATAAGCTCTTCCTTGATCATCAACAGCCAAACAATGCCAACCACCAATAGCCGCCTAACATCATTTAAAAAAACACAATTACAACCACCAGTCAATAACCAATTCACACAACTGACTTTATGGCAGATGGCCAAAACTCCACTGTATAAACATGGGGTGTGATTGCAACCAATGACACCACAATGGTTGGCTGTGCATCACAAATTGCCTATGGCATCAGGCACAAAATCTGCCATGCCATGACTGCTATTTAACAACAGTGCTTTAGACGACAATAGAGTAAGTAACTTAGCAGTTCATAAGAAAATCAATGACTAATGACATTCGTAATTTGTTTTATGGATGCAAAAGTAATAACACCAACATCCAATTTTCCCACCAACTGCTGAGATTTGTTACGTCACCTTATAAAGTGAATTGCTCACTTTATAAGAGTGTTGTCAAATAGCAACTATAGTGGCACTATGGCATAGCAAAATTTGACCAAATCACATTTGTTCTCACAGTATGCTATGAAGTACAAAATGTTGTCAAATAGTAGTTATAGCGGCACTAGAAACATTGTAGCATAGCAGAATGTGAACAAACTGTAATTTTCTGCGATTGCTAACACTGATTTGCAGAAGTTAAATCTTTGCATAACACCAAATAAAACAACATAAGCAAGATAGTAAAACAAAATAAAAATACCTGAACAATTTGAACATGTGCAAGTGCTTTGACTTGGCTGGGAATGTTTTCAGTCTTGGTCTCTGGTGGGTGTCCAAGTGTTCCCCTTTGATTCCAACCCCATGTAAACAACTAAACCAAAAAATAACAATGAGAGAGAGAATATAGAAAGGAAAAAATAACAAAGAGTTAAATATGTTTATAGACCTTATAAAATTAAATTAAGGACCCTTTCAACTTTAGTCTTACAAAAAATATATACATTTTTTGCACCTCTTTGCATTGACATATTTGAGTTTATTTACTGACATAACAAAGAGTTAAATATGTTTATAGACCTTATAAAATTAAATTAAGGACCCTTTCAACTTTAGTCTTACAAAAAATATATACATTTTTTGCACCTCTTTGCATTGACATATTTGAGTTTATTTACTGACATAAACTTTTTTGAAACTATTTGGGACACAGCTTATGTCGATAATAAGTTATTTATCAACTTATTTTCATAAGCTCTTCAGTATAGATATACAATTTATAGCTTATATGAAAAATTGAAACCATTTGACTTTATTTTATCTTTTATAATAGAAATAGTTTATAAATAAGCACTTATTTAACAAATCCTTATATTATAAACACTTAATTAAATTGTTTATCCAAACAGAACCTTAGTGTATCCCTAACTAATAATAGATGAAAAAAAATTAGAGACTGAACTTGAAAAATGAATATTTTTTATATAAAAACCATTCGACTATATTTTATCTTTTATAATAAAAATATTTTACATTTAAACACGTATAAGAGAAACACTTATGTTACTTGTAATCAGTTGATTAAGTTGTTTATTCAAATAGGGCCTTATAAGTGTGTCTCTAACTAAAAATAAGGAAGGTCCTATTTGCAACTTATAAGACCTTATTTTTTTCCTAGATTGGCTGCTACTCTTACAACTTTTCTCAACAATCACTAAAATAATCATCTCTGCATTATTAAAAACCAAAATCACTTTTTTTAAAATTGGTAACAAACAAACCCTAACTTGTTTATTCAAATAGGGATTTAGTGTGTCACTAACTAAAAATAGATAATAAAGAACTATATGGATTAAACTCCAATGGTTTGATCTAGCGGTAAAAAAGACAAACATTGAATCTGCATGTTATCAAAGGTGAAACCAGCACCAATGAAAGAAAAAAAAATAGGCTTTAGGGAATATAAACAAATTAAAAGAAAGAAAGAAAGAAAGAAAGAAAGAGCTTTGTTATACCTTGCCATCATTACAAATGGCGAGTGAGTTTCTACTACCAGCGACTACAGAGCGAACAGATTGAGAAGAAAGAGCTTCGACGGCACAAACCCATTCTTTATCATCGTTGCTTCCGATTCCTAGTTGTCCATCTTCGCCTGATCCCCTGCAAAAAAGAGATGTGAGAAGAAAGAGAAGAGAGAGAGAGAGAGAGAGAGAGAGAGAGAAAGAGTATTACCAAGTAATGATATGGGAATTGGAATCCATGAAGATGAAAACGACAGACAGAGAGACAAAGATTGAATTTGAAAGAGGTCAGGTTGCGTTGAAGAATATTGACGCACTCACTCCCTCTACTCTCCCTACACTCAAATCAAACTCCTATATATATACTAAATTCATTCTTTATATTTAATAACACTCAAAATATTAAATATCATTTTGGTTATTTTTTATCCATGGTTTCAAATCAATACACCAATAATCAAATGTGTCTCTTCAACTATTCATTTTTATTTTTCATAGATCAAAATAAAAGTGTTTTATAATTTTAAAGACTAAAATAATAATTTATATTTAAACGAATCAATGAATATAATAAGACTTGCAAAAATTTGTATTATTTTTTTATTTTTTAAATAGAAAAAATGAACTTTAATTTTTTATTATAGAAAAAGTGACGCTTGTTAAAAAATTATAAAAAAAATATATAGAAGAAAAATATATAGAAAAAGTGCATTTAATATATAGAAGTTTTAAAAAGTGAGTTTTTTTACTTAAAAAACACTTTTTAGTATGTAATTTTTTATATTAATTGTATTATGATGTATTGTTTTTATGAATAATAGAAATTATGAAATTTAATCGAAAAAGAAAGTTACAAAATTTTATATAACTATTTAAAAAAATTAAGTTATTTGAATAGTTAAAAATAAATTAAAATTATAAATGAAATAAATTAAATGATATTTAAGTTACATGATAACCAATTTTTTTGAATCAATTAAGAGAGTGATCGAAGTTACATGCAATTTTT
>JBBPBS010000170.1:3936176-3946266 GCA_037974835.1 Cicer judaicum
AAAAAAAAAAAATTGGAAAACAAGGTTAGTTTCTGATCCAATATACATAAAAAAAAAACAAAAATGCATAAAAAGAATCACACCTAAAATAGTTAACTTCAATATTTATCAATATTTACCAAGTCATGATTTTCTATTGAATTCAAATAATTATTATTTCATTTGATACTAGATAATAAATCTAAAAATAATCAACAATTGATCTATTCAAAGTCGATATTGTTAATAAATAGTAGAAATATCAAGTTATATATAGATTTTCTTCATACGTCATGACTACATCATAATTAACTATAATTATTTGACATTTTTTAATGTGAAAAGGTGACTTCTATATTAAAAATAGTCGGTAAAGATTTTGTATTTATATAAGGTGAAATGATATTGGCCACTTATAAAATTAATATAGTATATCAAAATTCACAATTTTAAAATGCAAAGAGTTAATAATTATCATTCAAATAATAGTCGCATTATAACATAAATAAAGGCTCAAAAAATACACATTATATTCCGGATCCATTCATAATAACAAATATTATTTAAATATTATTGACGCGTCAATTAAATTTCGATAATTTTAATGTAGTTTTTATCATTTAAATTATTAATTTATATTTTTTATTTTTTAATTAATTTTTTAATATTTAAAAAATATGGGGCATTGCCCTAATATTTTTTTGACAAGACATTCGTATAAAAAAAAATACATCGAAGGTTTTTTTGTTTGACAAGAAATAAGATTGAAGCTTTTCAATCTTTGGCTGTGTTTATTTCATTTCACCTGAACATTGATCTGAAAGCTGAAAGAGTTGTTCTGAATCTGAAACCTAAATGGGTTACGTTCAAGAGGCACGCGAGAATCACGTCAAGAAGAAAGTCGAAGAAGGTATCATACTAAACCTTCTAAACCCTAAATTAAACCCTAGTTTTCTTCATTTAAAAAGTTTTCATTTTTTTGGAAGAAGAAGAAATGGGTTTAATTCGAATGGCATTTAAATAATGATCAAAATGCTTAAAAGTGAAATTGATTATGTGGGCTATCATAAATTTCGCAGCTTTACGAAGCAAAATGAAGCAAAAAGCCCTTAAAGAGTGTGATGAGTATACAAAGAAATATGCTGAATGTGCTCTGGGGAGAACACTTTCAGTTGTTTGGCAATGTCGTCAACAAGCTAAAGAGTTGAATAATTGTCTTCATCAATTGTAAGTTGTTTTATGAAATACTAGATTTTTTGGATTGATTGCTTCATTTGATTTAGGCTTTGTTTGGATATTTTAAAAGTAGCGGAACGGAATGGAATAAAACATCCGCTCCATTGTTTTGGAATTTGGATATTTTAGGATGGAATGAATAATAAAAAGTGATTTCATCTCATACCTCCCAAATTGGAGGGGGACAAAAGTGAAGCTAAGTGATGGAATTGGATGGAATGCATTCCATCATGTTCCACTCCATTCCACCCTCTTTTTAGCAATCCAAATAATGAAACATTAATTTATTTCATTCCATCTCATACCATCAATCCAAACATAGCCTTAATTATTGGTTTGTTTTATGGTGTTGAGTATGACTCATATTCGCTGATAAGTCGGCAGACCCTCGTGGATAGGGAGTTGGTTCAAGGGTAAACTTTTCATTTGGACTGTAATATTTAATCACAATTTGTACTTTGTAACCTTAAGCATTGAATAATAGAAAAACTATACAGTCACTTTGTTTTCAGAGACGCATCTGCAATTGGTTGAACTTTGTGACTAATGGTTGTGTTCTTGGGTGTATTGTGTTTATTTATTTGTTTACTTTAGAGTCGGGTTTGCTTCATTTGATTGGGGTTTTGTTTATATGTACCGCTTGAACTTCGTGATTAATGGTTGCGTTCTTTTGATTGATTGCATCATTTGATTTAACTAATTTTTGCATTTTGTTTGATGGAAAATAAAGATAATTGGGGTTTTGTCCTTAGACATTGTTGTCAAATCAAATGCATCTCTTTACATACGCATCTGCAATTGGTTGAACTTTGTGACTAATGGTTGTGTTCTTGGGTGTATTGTGTTTATTTATTTGTTTACTTTAGAGTCGGGTTTGCTTCATTTGATTGGGGTTTTGTTTATATGTACCGCTTGAACTTCGTGATTAATGGTTGCGTTCTTTTGATTGATTGCATCATTTGATTTAACTAATTTTTGCATTTTGTTTGATGGAAAATAAAGATAATTGGGGTTTTGTCCTTAGACATTGTTGTCAAATCAAATGCATCTCTTTACATTATTAGTAATGTTATTTCAACATCAAATGGGGACACCTAAATTCTACAACTTTGCAATTGGTTTATGCATTCCACGCGTGTGGTTAATCAAGTATTAGATTTGGTTGTTAGGTATCTCAACTCTTTAACCATCTACTAAACTTTATTATCTACGAATTTAAGTGTGATTAACCTTGATGGTCGCTCAACTGTACAAATCTACATGTAGGTGAAATACCTAAAATCACAGTTAATCATGTTAAATTCAAATTATGGTTAGATAAGTTCAGTCGACGGTTGATGAGTTAGCCAATCTTGATATATCCATTAACCACTCATTAAACTACGTTAACCATATTAAAGGTTGTCGAAGTTACGTGTTCCAAATTGTGTTTGATTAACATTTTTATTACATTATATCGGCCGACCCACGTTAAGTTTAGGCCTAAAGCTAGGTGAGGCCTCTGGGTGTACAAATCATGGAAGGGGTCTCATATGTGCACCTTTGTTAGATATGAGTATGAATGAACATGGAGGTGCGAGTGCAACCATGAAATTAGTAGGTTGAGTGACTTGGGTTATTGGCCTTAAGCAAAGGCTTCAATGGCCTTACCCTTGGCCGGTCCTAAGACTATAGGCACATAATCAGAAGTAGAGGATGACCAAGGAAGACTGTCACTCAAATTATTAGGAGAGATGTAGATTTAAATGGTCTATAATGGTACTTGATTTGTAATAGGATATTATGATATTGTTTGATTTTTGTAGTAGGTGATCTCGTCTAGTGTGAAAAGACTCCTATTATTGTTATTGTTGTCAAATGCATCTGTTGATGCTAAAGAATGTAATCATTTTATGTCCTCTGTGTTGTATGGTTATCCTCATCTGTTTATGCTTAGGAATGTGCATCTCTTGGTGTTGCTATGAATTTCTAATATTAAATAGTTGAATATTTGAATTTATAGAGCATTTTAGCAGGGATGGAACTTGCTATCACTCTTAGTTTATGCTCAGTGACATGTCTTACTTCATTAATTTGCTTTGTTAACAACTTTATGATACTTATATAAATGCTGAAAATTTAATAAGATATATCATTTCTTAGTCTTGTGCATGTTAGAAAACTCTGTTTTCCCAAATAGATTCTGTTCATGAGACGATGTTTCTGTTCTAGCTGTGATCTGCTACATTGTAGATCCTTAGAAGGAGAAACTTCTAGTTATGTGAACACACACATGCATGGTAGTTGTTTCTACTGTAAAGATTTTGTTCTTTTGATGATTTAGGAAACTATTCAGTTCTTGCCAATTGGAACAGTGGTAACAATAAAGCGCATTATTCACTTTGATTTTGGTAATGATATTTTCAAACTGACCACACTGACGAGATAGGATTAGGAATGATAGCATTGAGAGTTGGGGTAAGGCCTATTGTGGAAAAGTCGACTAAGGTAGTTTGAGCATTTGTGGATGAGGTGTGGATTCCGAGTAAGGAGAGTAGATCAGATAGAGGGTAGCTCAATTGCTAAAGGAAAGCAAAAAAGAAACTTTAGGAGAAGCTATAAAAAACGGCTTAGAGGTCAATGGTTTGGATAGGGATGTGATCTAAGATTGAGTATTATGGTGTCGTTTGATTCATATAATCAACTCCACCTAGTGAGATAAGATTTGGCTGTCTCAACATAAAAATTTCCTTCATAAATTTGTCATCAAGCTGTAGAAATATGATTATATTTCCGGTTGTTAATCATACATTTTTCTTCATTTGAATTTGATTTGTCTGTTGTCTATCTCTGTGCCAGTGATCATATGCTTAATAACCTATACAACCAACATTGTATGTTGTACAAATATTGTAGAAGCAGTTCATATATCTGGAGGGCTATGTATGTGGAATTAATATATTTTTTCTTTAATTCTTTTACAGCACCAATGATTCTGTCTTGGAGGAAATGAAGAAAGAATACATGTTAAAACAAGATGGAGAGGGAACTGTTAGAATCTAAACTATTTAATTTCAACGACACAAGGTGTATATCAAAATCACAATTGATGAATATACAGTGATGTTAGATGTTTGAAATGAAGTCATCAACTCTTCATCATTGTGATGCTTTGGAGTTTCATTATAACTGCAATTTTTCTTTTTTGTGAATTTTGTATGGAATAATAGAACATAAAGGAAAATAATTTGTATGATGTTTGTTACTTGATGTTAAAATAGTGTCTTATGTGTACCATTTTTTTACTAAGGGTGGAGTTTATGACCTTTGAAATACTGACACAGACATGAACATAATCATCACACTAACATCCACACGTCAATGTCAATAATTTAAAAACAAAAGAAAGTAATTGAATATAACTATTTGTGATAGTGCTTTGTAAGTGTTATATAATTGTGAATCTGTAGATTATTCTTACTCAGGTTCAACCTTGTTGCATTACGTAGCGGTCAAAGAAGAATTGAGTGCATTGAAAATCAGAAAGCCATTTAGTTTATTGCTTGGTAATTAAACAGCTAATCATATATTGTTGCATAGATATTTGTATATATGTCTTGCAAAATAATTTGCAACAAAATGTACGGGTAATGTATGATTAGATGATTATGTAAAATAATAATATTATCGATGTATGACTATCAAATTCATACATAATTTTTAGTATTATTTTATTTTATACAATTATAAGAATGACAAATTCTTGAGTATTCCATGTAGGAATTTTTTAATCTCGAGATTATATGTAATAACATATTTTTTCACAAAATGGAATGATATTATTTTAAAAATTGTAAAAATTACTTCTTGAGTAAATTAAAAGTGGCATATGATGAAGTAAGGAGCAACGAGTCTACACATGATGTCAATGTAATCAAAACTGAATCATGGAGAGAGTTTTAGGTTAATAAACTCAACATGAGAGTCCTTGTACATGTGTGTCATTTCCAATTCGATCTTTAAGTTTTTAGTTACACACACTCACCTTTTGTTAATAGTTTAAAAGCAAATTACATTGATTTTTTTCAAGAGAGCAAAATAGATTGATAGTTGAAGGAAATTTTACTATTTTTTTTACAAAAGAAGGAAACATAACATTTCTCTTTGCTCCTTTTGTTTTTATATAAAACATACAATTGTCATTTATTCACCGTAGAACTTAACTTACATACAATTTTGAAAAAGCTTATCTAGTTTGGTTTCTTTGCCTTTTGATCATGGAATCCAAATCCATGGTAATCCAAATCATGAGTTAAATAAATAAGATCACCCCTATATTATAAAAAACCTTCAAAATTCATCTCCGAGTTAACCAATCAAAGTGTTTTTTTTTTTTTTTTTTGTCAAACTACACCTTTGAATCAGCCATCTAGAGAGCATTGAGGTGGAAAAAGAAATCTCATAAATAACGAAAAATAGCAGTGATTATAAGGGGGGTAACCATGCTTGGATCCTCGTATTCGTCTCTTATACATACATAAAATTGCAAAGACATTTAATTTCTTGAAGAATACATTATGATACTTGGAATAACGTCAAGCTAATTTCTCAAATAACCAATATTTTAGTGTAATTAATACTGACCTCAAGAATAATCAGTGTAATTACCACTAATTACATCAAAGGCTTCTAACTTTCAGGCTAAATGTGTACTAGATATAACTGTATTAAAAAAAATTGCAATCATGTCAACAGAAATTTTTTTAATCATATCAAAATAAATTTTGATCAAAAGAAAGTAACTTTTCCAAAAAATATAAGCAAAGCTACAAATGCACTGGTATTCATCAAGTTCAACAATGTGGCATCTAGAGCAGCTCCTAATTTTTATTCATTTGAATTTGCATTTGAATTTGGTTTCATGAAATTCCTAAGGACGTCTCGGTAGAAATCGGCGACATTCCATCGTGTTGGAGCATTTTCCAACCCATTCTCGTCAACTTCATTTTGTCCAGTAATCTTCTTGTATAATCGCACCCATTTGTATGAGGTTCGCTTCAATCGAACACTCTGAGTTCCACCAAGCAGATAAATGATGAAATCCCTAGCTAGTTTTGTAAGTTCAACGCCATTGATGACGTAAATATACTGCAAAAGATGTAGAATAGAATGTTATTATATGAGACATGGCACACACAAGTGCTAGAACACTCTTTTTTCAACACTTCTCTAATATTCACTCTCTTATTGGGTGAAATCAATGAAATTTTGAAAATGCATCTCACATAAAATGGTGGGACCCACATAGATTTTATTCAATATGAGTGAATGTTACACGAGTTTTCCAAGCACTCCTCCATACAACATCATCAACCTTTAAGTTATTTATAGAGTGAGAGAATTTACCACAAATATGAACCCAATTGTTGCGAAAATTATTTGAAGGGTCTCATCTGACATTCCAGAAAAACCTCCATCCTGTGATCCACCAGAGCCGCCGCCGCCTTGTCCACCTGGTGGCTTGGACCCACTTCCCCCATTGTATTCTCCTTTTTGAATTTTTTCTTGTAAATTTTTCATAGCTTCCTCAAGAGATTTCCGTTGGGAATCCTAATTATTAATGTTCATAAAATGAAGAACAAAAAAATTGTCCTTATATATAAACTCACTTTCAAAATTACTAGATGTATTTATTATTTTGTTTCAAACATCTTATTAATACTACCAATTTATCTTAGACAATGAAAAGTCAGTTAGACACATTCAAATACAACTGTTATTTTAGGAACATCTACACATAAAATGGACACATTAAATTCACTATCTACTTTTCTTATTATATGTGAACAAAATCAGTACTTATAAAAACGGATAGTGAGCAGTTTAACATCATCAAAAGGATATGTTTGGATTTGTGGTAGAGTGGAATAGATTTACATAAAATAACATTCATTTTAAAAATTTAACTAGATCACTCCACTTTCTATTCCACTCTATACCACCAATCTAAACACACCCTAAGCTATTCTACACAAGGCAGCACAAATTTGGCTAAAAGCCAACCAATAGCTTAAAGGAAGAAATCATAACATATCTAATGGAAAATTAAGCATCCATGATATAAGAACTGGGAAAAGGTAAAATGCATAGTATAACTTAAAAAGAAGTGTATTATACCTCACTATTGTCCATCATTCCTTTTCCACCAGCTAAACAAACATGGAGAGGTTTTCGAGATTTTAAAACAGACACACATTGTAAGCCAGATGAAGGTTTTGCAATTGGGATCAGAAAGGTCCTAGAGAGAGGGTTGGCATTCATTGACAATCCAAGTGGTGTAGAAAGAAAATGCCGTGGCTGATATTTTCTTCTCTCATAAATCCTAGGATTGCTTGCAACAACTTGGATGGTGTTCATCTTTATTGAATAAACCAAGCACGACAAACTTCACTCCTGCACATCATCAAAGCATGCTTTAATTCAACATAATTTAAGCTGAAATATAAATTGAAAGTGGTGGGAACATTGTAAAATAAATCTGATTTTGAATTACGATTTCGCATATCAATGGAAGTAACTGAGCTGGTCAATTAAAATATCAGATGTATCACAGAATTAACCACAACAGTCAAGTTACTCCCTCTGGAAGCTATGAATTTCCAACCACAGACATCTACTAAACCAGTATAAGTCATTATTTTCTCTAAGAACTTGCAAACAAAAAATGTGGGGGCGTACATGGTTTGGTTTTAATGAAAAACCCAACAATATCCGTATTGAAACCTATTGTATGGATGGGATTTCAAAATTGATCCTGATTTCCATCTCGAAACCAATTTGGCTTTAGTTAAAAGTTTTGAAACCGGTTTCAAACTTCATTGTGTAAAACGGACATATTAAAGGTTGTCAAAATTGAGATTTTAGGTCATACCGAATCGTCGAACGTAAGAGTCTACCTACTATTAAAAATAAAACTAATAAAATCATATACATGACATTTATAGTATAGAAATAGAATATCACAAAAACATCAATATTCAATAATTCAAACTTGAACCTAACCCACCACCAACCTCAGTCATTAGGAAAATCTGTGCTATATAAATATAAATACATTGACTTGGGAAAAATAAAAAACACGCTGCTCTCTGTCTCTGTATGCTAATTTTTGTGTTCTTCATCTAATAGAATTAAAATCGTGGTGATTGGATCTCTCTGTCAGTGTGACTGTGGATAGTGAGTAAACTCTCAATCTTCAAAGTTTTAAGAAACCAAACTGTGTAGTGTCTATGTTAGGAACCAAAAATTGTAAGATATAGTAATGTGGAATTTATGATTGAAAACTAAGAAAAAGATTACAAGAGTTTCCTGCAATAATCCCCAACGCAAAGCTCCTTCAGAGAATGAATACCCTCTGCCCCAATATAAAACTGTAAAACAGAATGACAACTACGATCATATCCTCCCCATGACACTACCCCCTATATATATATATTCCCCTAACACTAATTAACTTGCCAACCCAGCACTCTTTTCTTTCATTTGGGCTTTTCTCTTCTTGGGTTCTATCAGTCTACAGATTAATGGAAGGAGAACAATACGAGTACTCAGAATCTGACCCAAACTGTGCAACAACAATTAAGAATAGCGAGTAGGACTGAACTGAAGTGTTAGTTTTACGGTATATTTGGAGGGAAGGGAAGACTATAAAATGTTTCCATTTCCTTCTTAATCAGTGTTAGTGTCATATTGATTGATTTCAGAGTGATGGATCAAACTGAACTTTTAAAATAAGTTAAGGGATCAAAAAGGTATTTAAGCCAAAAGTCATTCCCTCTTTCCATTTCCTCATTCCTTTTTCCCAAAATACTCCCCTCCCCTCATAAACTCCCAAACACAGTCTTAGGGTTAACTACCGAAAGAGAAAGAGAAACGTGTTGCTGGAGAGATGGGTTATACAGATAGGTGTTGCAATGAAAAAGAAGAAGCAAGGAAAATTAAATAGAATTCAAAGAATTTAGAAGTAGCTAATATAATTTAATTTCATTCAATTCAATCACAATACAAGCACACAAAATTGTGAAATTTCAATCCCAATTATCACTCTCCTATCCTATAACAAACAAATTAGGGCAGAGAAATGGTGACATAAACAAGAAACCCAAAGCAAACTCATAACCTAAAAAAAAAACTATAGATTACATACATAAAATGAAATAAGAATTGAAACAAATAAAAATCTCAGAATTAAGAAAGTAAAGGATAAGTACTTACGAATTGGAAAGCGTGATTGGGATTGAAAATGAAATGATGAAAATAAAGAGAAGGTGAAGAAGAAGTTACGGATAAGAGAAATGAAACTGCCACACCGCCGACAATGAGTGGTTCCGATAAGGCGGTAATCGATGTGTTGCGTAGCAGAGGGAACCAATTGGGTAACCGTTGTCACCTATGCTACCAAACTTTATGTATATATCAAAAATATTCATCGCAGATTCATTATTTTTCCTTATTTATGAAATTCATTTTTTATTTTTAAAATTTAATTTTTTAAATAAAAAATGACTTGCTTTACATAAAGAGTTATAAAATAACGTAGAAACATCAACAACATCAAATTGAATAAAATATTATAAAAATTTAATTTATAATTTCAAAAAAATTTATATTTATAATTTGAATAATAATATATGAATAAATATTATATTTATACTATTAAATTGTATTTTATATTACTTAAAATACTAAAATTGTTATTTTTTATTTAAAAATATAAAATAAAACAAAATTATAGACTTTTTATATTAAAAAAAATATTAGATATTTCAATTAGATATTCCAACTTAAATTTCAATCGTATATATTTTTAGTTTCGTTTAAATATTAAAAATCAAAC
>JBBPBS010000170.1:3946460-3973190 GCA_037974835.1 Cicer judaicum
TAAGCAAATTTATTATATTATATTATAGACTAAATTATTCATGTGTCTCTTTATTGTATCAAATAAAAAAGATTCAATTTATATAGTCATATATTTACTATCACCATAAATTTTTTTTAACCAATTCATAGTACTTAAATTATTAATGATTTTTAGTTATGACAGATTATTTAAAAGAAATTAAGATTAAATTTTGATTAATACAATTTTTTTTGTCAAATTTCAAATTAATAGATCTCATTTTTTAAATATTCGATCGGTTAAAATCAAAAAACATAAATTGTTTTTAAAATGTAAATGAAATATAATTGTTGAATCATTACAAATATTTTAGTTTAATAGCATTTTAAAAATATACAATAGATAGATTATGTACACCCTAACATAATTGATCAATTAATAATCTAAAATGTTTAAAAATACCAATACAACTAAATTAATCTCATAAAATTGATTTAATTAATATATTATATCATTAAGAAATTTTCTTTATAGCATTAATCAATCATAACCGTACATCCTAACCAAATTATATAACCCATAATTCGAGTTAGTAGACATGATTCCTGCAAACAATCAAGCCTTAAAAAAAATACACAGATAAATAATAACATACTTATTTAAACACTCAAACACAAGTTACTCTACAATGTCAGCTAAATCTATCTCATTTTTAAGCCAAAATCAATAACCACTATATCATAAAAATAAAAATAAAAATTTAACTTTAATAATAATTATTTTTAAACCATATCATAAGTATTAATATTAATTAAAAAAAAAAACCAACGAATCATTTTATTATCTAATATTTTTTTCCTTATACTTGTTATATATTTTTTTTTTATCTTCTTTCCGCTCTCTTTCTTTCATAAACCAAACACACCACTGGTCACAGTTTTTCCTTAATACTTAATTTTCTTCTTCCACCTTTTCACTGTCACAATCTCTTCACAAAAATGGGGAAACACACAAAGAAAAACACAACAACCTACGAAGATGTAAACGACAACACTTGGTTTTGGTTAATTCAAAAAGGAACAACAACAACAACATTCACAACAATCACATTATTTGCATTACTGATCCGTTTCATGGTTTCATTGTACCCTTATTCAGGATCCGGAAACCCACCAAAATTCGGAGATTTCGAAGCACAAAGACATTGGATGGAGATAACGATAAATGTTCCAATTCGTGAATGGTATAGAAATGGAACGGATAATGATTTGAGTTATTGGGGTCTTGATTATCCTCCTCTTACTGCTTACCAGAGTTTTCTTCATGGAATTTTTCTCAGATTCTTTTGTCCACATTGTGTTTCTCTTTTTGATTCTAGAGGTCATGAATCCTATCTTGGGTAAGCAAGCTTTTCTTTTTAACCTTTTTTATTTTATTTTATTAATTTATTGTTTATTAGATCTAGTGAGAATTAGAATTTAATCAAGTGGTAAGGTGTAAATGGTTAATTTACTTTGGTTAAAGTTGATTCGTTCGGTTAGATTGAAATAATCCTTAGTGAGAATTACAATTAACCAAGTGGTTAGAAGTAAGTGGTTAACTCAATTAAGTTTTCCTATAAAACCCGAATAAGTATAGTACCCGAGTTTGATCTCTGGTTGAAACAATTCTCAGTGAGAATTAAGAATTTAATTTGCTGGTAAGGCGTAAGTGGTTAATACGTTTTAGTTAAGATTGGAGTATTTGTGTAGTACTCGAGTTTGATACCTGACTGAAACAATCCTTATTGAGAATTTGAGTTTAATGAAGTGATTAGAAGTGGTTAATTTATTTTGCTTAAGGTAGTATTTTAGAAAGTCAGCTTGAGTGGTTTGGACATGTGGAGAGGAGATTTGCAGATTTTGTAGTTAGGAGTGTAGATCAAATGAAGGATAGTCAAATTACAAGAGACAGAGGAAGACCTTGAAAAACTATGAGAGAAACTATTAGGAAAGACCTATAGATTAATGAGTTGGAAAGAGATATGCTATATGATAGAATATTATGGTGTTGTTTGGTCCATGTAGCCGACTCTATTCAGTGGGATAAAGCTTGGTTGTTGTTGTTTGTTTAAGGTCGAATTGTTCAATTAGTACCTGGGTTTGAACTTTGACTAAAATAATCTTTAGTGAGAATCATAATTTGACCAAGTGGTTATAAGTAAGTGGTTAACCCGATTTAGTTAAGATGGAATCATTGGTATTAGTTTCCAAGTTTGATCTTTGGTTGAAACAATTCTTAGTGAGAATTAGAACTTTATCAGGTGGTTAGGTGTACGTGACTAATACGTTTTAGTTAAGATCGAAGTATTTGTGTAGTACCAAGTTTGATAGATGACTGCAACAACCCTTATTGAGAATTAGAATTTTATCAAGTGGTTAATTTGCTTTAGTTAAGATCTAATAATTCGTATAGTAGTTGAGTTTATTCTTAGACTGGAACAATCGTCAGTGAGAATTAGAATTTAATCAAGTGGTTTGACATAAGTGATTGATTGATTCAGTTAAGATTAAATCATTGGGTTAGTACCTGAGTTGAGCTCTGTTTGAAACAATCTTTAGTGAGAATTAGAATTTAACAAAGTGGTTAATCCAATTTAGTTAAGATCAAATCATTCAAATATTACCTGAGTTTGATCTCTCGCTGGAGTAATCTTTAATCAAACTTTACTTATTATTACCAGACTCCTTTCCCTTGAAACCGAATGGTTAAGACAAAAAAGTAATAGTTTTTTATCTTTTGTTGTTGTTGTCTTTAATGAGAATCCTACCAGCATTTCTATGAAATTAATCAATAAGGTCAGTTGGGTGCTCATTTTTCAGTGCAATCAATGAATTTAACTCTTCTAAGTGAACAAATCACTAAAGATGATGTAGTAAGTAATTTGAGCTGTTGATAAGTTGATTCACATTTGATATTAATTTTCTCATCGATTAAGATGTCTAATTTTACCCTCTACAGCCCGATTCACTTTAGAGCTAAATTTTCACTGATTTATGTGTTTTCTTCTTTATTATTGTTTTCAACTGTTTGAAGGAATTTTAAAAAGTATACTATGGTTATTTTCTTCAAAAATTATATGTTAAAAAGTATGATTATTTTCTGACTTGTGCTGTTTAGTTTTTGAGTTATTCAAACTGGTTCATGTTAGTTTCTCTATTCAACTAGTAAAAAAAAAGCTGTTTTGTTAATGTTTTTGTTGTTGTTCATGTTAGTCCCTGCAAGAGGAAGCAGAAGGAGTAGTGTGAAACTACTGAGTATCTTAACTTAAGACTTATTGTACTGAAAATTAAATTATACCAATTAGCATCATCTTTTTTAACACGTTCTTTATTTTTTATTTATTGTTTAAAAAGTGTTCACTCCCTTTTAATAGAATGCGACACATTTACAAGACAATAACTTTTTAGAAAATAAATTATTGATACTAAGTGGTAAAATTGAGCGTTAAATAGTGTGTTTCAATCATTTATTCATCTTTGAAGCAATGAGTAAATTATGCGTATGTTACACTTTTAGAGATCAAAATGATAGTTTATATCCTATATATTGCTACAATTTCTTCACTTTTGATTTTGTTACTAAGTAGTTACTGATGTTACTGCTATTTTTGTTATTATTTTTAACACAATATGACCTTCTTCTGCAGAAAACAACTGATGAGGTGGACGGTGATCTCATCCGATGTCCTGATATTCTTTCCGGCTGTTTTGTACTTTCTTATTGTTCGTTATAAACAACCTTCACCGAGCCGTAAAAGTGATTTGGCGTGGCACACTACAATGCTTTTGCTAAACCCGTGTTTGATCTTAATCGATCACGGTCACTTTCAGGTAATTCCTAAGAAAGTTCATGTCATATATTGTTTAATTCTTGTCTCTTTACTTTTTTTCCAGTTATACGTTTGGTAGCGCCTTGATTTTCAATGTTGCATTTTGTTGTATTTCAGTTCAACTGTATCAGCTTGGGCTTTACTGTTGCCGCTGTTGCTGCTATCCTCTCAGGGAAAGATCTCGTTGGCTCTGTTCTGTATTGTCTAGCTCTAAATCATAAACAGGTTAATCTCCACCATCGTCGTATTTGTCTACTGTTCATTTATTTTAATTCTTCAAGCTATTATACATTGTATATGTAATCATATACTGGAGATGGAATATTATTCAATTTTGTTGTTATGTGTAGTTAAGTTTCATCTTCGACGATTAATGAAAATTAGAATTTAATCAAGTGGTTAGGCATACGTGGTTAATTCGATTCAGTAAAGATTGAATAATTCTATTAGTACCTGAATTTGATCTATAGGAGAGACTTTATGACATTGATTGATTTGTATAAATGACCCCACGTAATGCAAAAGGCTATGTTGTGTCCCAAAATGTATGATAATATAATTCTGAGCATATACACTTGTTTGAAATCAAATAAAAGTTTTAGACACTTCACCAGATCAATTTGATGACTTCGTGGCATTTGTTATTGACTTTGCTATTGTTTTACATGTATTACAACAAATAACAACAGTAAATTTTTTGGTTGTTTATGCTAATGTGATCTTTAACTGATAGAGCCACATAGTTGCCAGGAAAAAAATGCTGTATTCGGTAGCTGGTGTTGGTTGATAAGCTAAGGATGTCATGAACTGTATCCGAAGTTAAAATGACACATCCTCTCATTTTTCCCCTTTAACTTCAAGGTATGATAACTGTTTTTTTGTGTTCTTTTCCAGATGAGTGCATATTTTGCGCCCGCTTTTTTCAGCCATCTACTTGGAAAAAGCTTGAGACGTCAACATCCACTCCTTGAGGTGTCAAAACTAGGATTGGTGGTCTTAGGAACCTTTGCAGCAGTGTGGTGGCCTTATCTGTATTCAACGAATTCCGCCTTAGAGGTAACAATGTTATATTTTGGCCATTAGAAGTGCATTTATGTTCTTAGGTTCTGGTGTATTATTCTTACATAGAAGTCGTGAATATTACTTGTTCCATCATCCTTCCAAAAAATGAGTACTGCAGTTTGTCTTGTTAAACTGTTGGAGTTGGACACAAGTCGTTGGATGAGTAACTTAAGAGCCTGAAACATATCTATAATGCGTGTCTCTGTGTTCGACACACGTTGGGAACCACCACCCATATGACTTGTGTCAAACAAAGACATGTATCCCTAATTTTTTTCTTCTTCTTTACTTCGACACACTTTAGACACACCTATGGTACTAATATGGACATCGAATAAATATGCTTTTGAAAGAAATATATTAGTATTTTAAATAGACAGTTGAAAAATTCTTGCATATGCATATCTTCATCTTTTGCAATATTCATTAATGATTATCAATGATGGGATTAAAGACCTTAAATTTGATCACATCATCTTTAGTTTTTTGATGTGTCTATGGAACTTATATTGATGGGGAGAAGTTTAAGTTTCATAGAAACATCAAACAGCTATGGAACTTACCTTTTTTGCTTCATTGTGGGTTTATGGCTATGCTTTTTTAAGTGCTTTCTTTCTTAGTTATTTGTAGCTCTTCTAGAGCTTCTTTGAGTTTTTATTTTATATCCTTTTTCAGTGTTTTTAGTAGGATTACTGATCCTCCCACTCACTATATAATAAGAATTTTGATTTCATTTCAACAAAGTATTCATATTAGCCAAAGAATTTCAATATTATTTCTAATGTGAGGTATACTTGTTAATTTGCTTTGAGTTACCTTTCTTCCAAAGGTAGAACTCTCATGTTGAATAATTTGTAGAAGTTCTGCCTATGTAGGCTACTGTCTAATTAAATATTTTTTAAAAAAAATAAAAAATTAATCATAGTTTAGTTTGATATTATTATTAACAGATAATTTTTTTTTCAAATTAAAAGTTTGCTACTAAATTTACGAATCTTGAGAGCAGTTGTTTGAGATGAAAGCAATAGGTCTAATCACGTGTTTGGTTTAGGGTGGACTGAGTTTAGAACTTTTCCACCGTGATTTTTAGAAGCTCTAATGTGTAGCTTCTGACTCTTGGTAATTTTCCACTGTAAATTTGGTGTTTTTGAAACACACACTAAGCATTGCTGAGGGATATAGACATAGATATAAAAGTAATGTAAGTTCGTTCAACCCAAGTTGTTGATTTTTGAAGCACTGACACATACGCAAACACAACACTGACAATGACAAGTACACATTGATATTTAGACGAATAGAAGTGATTGAATGTAACCATATGTGTCTGTGTCAGACACCAAAAGACACACCTATAATCTGAATTATCAGTGCTTCATATCTGTTAATTGATAATGCCTTCTTTTTTGCCATTTTGATATTTACCCTTGTTTTTTTTGCATATGGAACTTGTAACAGGTGCTCTCTCGTCTTGCTCCCTTTGAAAGGGGAATATTTGAAGATTATGTGGCCAATTTTTGGTGTGCCACTTCAATTCTCATCAAGTGGAAGAGATTGTTTGCAACAGGGCCACTAAAACTTCTCAGTTTCTCTGCAACAATTATCTCATGTTTTCCTTCAATGGTTCAACAAATAAAGTCTCCAAGTAATCAAGGATTCCTTTATGGCCTGCTCAATAGTTCTTTGTCATTTTACTTGTTTTCTTTTCAAGGTTGGTAATATTTTCTTCCTTTCATATTGCAGAAATGTGATAATTTTGTCATGAAAAATCTTAGGTTTAAATATACATTATTTTTTAGAAATATGATTCATCTTCCTAGTTTTAGATTTTCTTGACGAGCTTGATTTTCTTAGAAATACACCATTTTTACTTTTAATCTCCATAAAAATATTTTTCTTTTGGTTTTTCGTCCTTGCAAGGATACTTCATTTTGCTATTAGTACTTGTTGTTCTGCCTTAGTCCATGTAATATGTATGCAATATTTATTTTAGCCCTTTTTGTCACTCATGTTGGAGAGGACTAAAATCAATTATTCTATATATTACAGAGATCAGTTTCAATATAATCTTTTTTTGCAGAGGCTAAAACAAAACAACATAGATGAAAAGTCAATGATGAAAAACAACTTTTCTTTAACATAGACTAAAAGCAAAAAACAATATATTTGCAAATAACAAATACATATTTAAACCAAAATCTTATTACAAATTTCTCTGCTCCTGCTATGTCTTTACAGTGCATGAGAAGTCCATTTTGCTGCCACTTCTTCCAGCAACCCTGTTGGCTATGGAAGAGCCCTTTATTTTTCGCTGGTTCATGCAATTTGCCATGCTCTCGATGTTCCCTCTCATGGTTCGCGACGGCTTGATTATTCCATATTTCGCTTTATTCGCACTCTTTATCTTGGTACTCAATGCACCTGGTCAACAAAAAGTTAGAGATAACAACTTCTTAAGCAATTATTTAGGCTCGACATCGATGCATCTTATTTTATGTTGTTCTTTAATTCTTCACATAGTTTATTTAACCATGCAACCTCCTAAGAAGTATCCTTTTCTTTTTGAAGCAATGATTATGAATCTTTGCTTCTCTCAATTTGTGATTGTAACTCTTGGCTACAATATAAAGCAGTGGATGTTAAATAAACCTGAAAAATTAGAAGAAATAGAAAAGAAGCTCATTTGACATTGGTTTCACTTTTAAAGTTAGATGAATTGTTTTTGTTATAAAGTTGGATTAGATGTGGCATGTTTGATGCATTTTAACTATGATTTATATAAATTTAAAGAGATTGGCCTGCATTGACTTATATTGTAATGATTTTATAATCTTTAGTCTTGTGTATTTGTTCTATAATTCCCATGTCTATATTTATTACATTTTCAACTATCTATCTATATATATATATATATATATATATTATTGATAATTATGTGTAATACAAGAAAGCTGGGGTATTTGCTCTAACTTGTGTACCTTTAGAGCAGGCAGGATTATAAAATATAAATTTTATTGAAATTCTTTGAATTCCTGCTGACAAATAATTATTTTCATTTTCAAAACATTTCTTCAAATCATTCCTTTGCTCCTGTATTTGGAACAACAAATAAACAAATGTGTGGAGCTCTAATGTTATTTTATTTATCAGCTAGGAAAAAAAGTTAAGTCAATAAGAATACATATTTAACTGGATTTTGGGTTGTCTTTGATTGGATAAATAAATTAAGATCTTAATTACATCCACACATGTCTATTCACAATGACTTAAGAATTTTGTTTGAGAAACTACAAGAATCGTTATGTATTGATTACGATAAATGTTGAAGGTAGGTAGATACTGTGAGGGAGAAAGTGCAAGAATTGTCATGTTTTTATTTATTTATTTGTTTATCCATTAGGTTCTCAATAGATGAAATTATAGTAATTTATAATTCGATTGAGAGTGATAAAAATAAATAAAATCTGATTAAAAATTGTTTTAATTAAGATTTGAATTTAATTTTTTCAAAAAATTCGTTAATTGAAGCTTATTAATCACTTGAGTTTAATTTAAATAAATTGGTCGACTAAACTATTTGTGTAAATATATTAATCTTTATATAAATCTTTTTTATAGAAATATACATTTTGTTATGAAACTAATAAAATCAAGAGTAAGGTATTTGAGAATATAGATGAAATAGAGGATGAGAGAAAGAAGAAGAGTGGACTAGTAATATTATTATCTTATTGTATATTTTCTATTTCAATGTGAATCATATTTATAAGATGCAAATTGACATTCAATGATGGATCTAGTGAGTCTAATATTCATAACACTCCTCTTAATGTTCATCGAAGATATGTTCCATTACAATTTTATTAGGAAAAAAATCTAGTGAAGGAAAAATAATATATTATCTTTTGTTTTAGAAACTGTCTCATTAAAAATACTACGAAAAACTCTATGAGACAAAACCACAATAAAGAAAAAAAAAGTGCATAACACATTTATTTCTCTTTCTCGTGGAGACAATTATCTCTAAGATGACGAATTGGACGTTGAGTAATCGTTTGTACTTGTTGATAAAAAAATTCACTTAACGATGACTTGTAGATAGATTTATTCAATCTCTTTTACATTAATCTTCTTTAAAACAATAATAGTATTCCCTTACAAACGTTTCAATAATTTTATCTAGAAAAAAATCTGTAAATCTCTTGTATTTGTTGAATCACAAATTTCAATAAAAATAAATTTTTTACTTGTCTTGAGTAGTGCTAAAACTTCCTCATCATTTGATGATATTATCGTTGTGGTATATTTCACGTATCTCCATAAAATGGTTGTGCTCTAAAAAGACTATTAACAATTGGTGATCTTAAGATAATCAACGTGTACAGCTGACTTTATTTGCTCATGTAGAATCATTTTAGGGCTTTTGTTATATAAGTTTCATAATTCACCAAAATGTTCTTCAAATACTCATTTTGTAATCTCAAACAAATTTTTTCTTTGCTTGATATTAATCTCAAACTAGTTCTTTAAACAATATGATTTCAAATGATGTCATTTTCATACCCTTGTTTAAACAATATTCACACACGAATATTATATAATGTCCATATAGATTATTTGAGCACATAATCAATAATCTTGAATTTATTTCAGTTGAATATATCTCTTCAAAATCAATGTTCGACTTTTATCAATAATATTGAAGATATGAATTTCATCATTCTTATTGTTTTTTCGCGCGAAAATCAATCATATATAATGAGCTTCACATCTTCAACATGTGCAACAAATTGCAAATCGATTTTTTTTTCTCTCTTTACAATGCGAGTTTAATTTCACTCCAAATGCTTTTTTTTCTTTTCTATTTTTAAATAATTTTTTGGTCTTTAATATTTAATAAAATTTAGTTCATGATTCTTAGTATCATTATCACATATAGTGCTATATTATATGAACACACAAAAAATATCAATGATGACTTACTTTGGATTCCCTCATATTCAATTCATGACATACTTTATTGAGATCTCTTTATTTTCACAAATTTCAAGTACTTGATAAGTTCTTTTGGATTGAAAATCAATTATGTCAAACTACTCTTTTGAAATTTTCATTAACAATTGATGTTAGTCTTGATTAAGTTTGTAAAAGAATTATGCTTTGAACTTCGAGTTCACGTAGCTTTATATAAGGATTAATATAAGATAATATTCTATTTCATTTGAATTTTTGTTTCACATTTTCAGCTACATATTCTCTCTTCCTTATGTTGGAAAAATTAATTCATCAATTGATAATAAGTCTAAAGGACTATAAACAAGCCTCCAATTATTTGCTCACAATACTTTATAATAGATGGAGATTCATATCAAATATATTTTCCAATATTCTTATAGGACTCGTCTTAGTGTATATATTGGTACAATTAGAATATATACAACACATCCAAAAATTCACTAAGTAATGAATATTAGGATTTTAACTATAAATTAAAAGGATGACTTAGATATAATAATTTGTTGGCTTGATGCGAATCAATATCTCAACAGATATGATTGCATATTCCCAAAGTAGAATCTAGAAGTTATGATTTCATAAGCATTCATCATACAATTAACTTTAGACGTTTAAAGATTGAATCTCATTTTTATTTTTTTGTATGAACATATGCTAAAAGATATTCAATAAACACACAATTAACTTTAAATGCTTTATGTAAACTTTAAAAAATAAACAATTAGTCAAATTAGTTGAGATAACAATCTCACAAACTTCATATTATGAGTTGCAGTAAACATACATGTGAAATTTCATTGATACATATGTTTAAGTCATAAAATATCTAACTAGTCCATATGATCATGATCGATGTATTGACTCTCAAATATCACCTTATATATAGGCTAGAAAAATGAGAGACTCATTTTCTCAAATTATCAATTTCCTTTAGGAACACTAATGTACAAAAGTTATTATATTGAAGAAGCTTTTGACTCTTCAATACATACACATAAAAAAAATTTAACTACTTTTTTTGCAACTTAATAGATATGGGATGACTCAACCAATCTTGTCAACAACAAACTTTAATAAGATTTATAAATTTCAGATTTACATAGATATATGTTTTAGATGTTCTAATCATTGTGAATCAATAATAAATAGTCATATCTTTGTAAAACCTTGTGCATTCTTATACATACATAAACAGTATTCCAATGACAAAATATTTATAGATTACATACAGAAATTTCTAAGCATCCATAACAAGAATAAAATAATAAAATTAACAAAATATTCTTGAAATGATTACATTTAAAATTTATTTGGTATGGTTTATTCTAAAATTAAAATATCAAATGAGTTGATTATGGAATAAAATTAAATTCTTGAATGACACATTAATAAGAAAGAAAGTTTCACAAAAAAATTGGGACAATGAATTATGAGACTATAGTGTCTAAAATTATAATTTAATCTCATATAAATTAGTAAAAATATTTATATTTGTTCAAACACACAAGTATATTATCACTTTCATATGGAATTCATCAATTATAATTCTTTTTTCATCACTTTCATATGGAATTCATCAACTATAATTTTTTTTTATCACTTTCATATAAAATTTATCAATACCACATAAATAACAATGTCTACTTTATCAATTACCATAATCACAATAATAGTTATACAAAAATAACATGAACTGTTAACTTCAAAGAATAACGTTTAATCATATGATCTTTTACATTTTTAATCAATAATTTATTTTTTGTTCAACGACAATTAGTGATCAATCTATCAAAATATTATTGTTGAAAGTACATTTTCAAATTTACTAATTAAAGAATATATTTGCCTGATATATAAATATACATATTATCTCTTATATTTCCTTTCTCATAAAATTAAACTAAAATCAAATAGATATTTTAGACTTAATCACAAATTTTCTTAAACAATGTCCAAGAACTCAATCACAAATTTTCTTAAACAGTTTCCAAGAAAATTACACTTTGTGTGGGATCCTAAAAAAATGCTTGATTTTGAATTATTGGTTTTTCAAAAACTATACTAATAAAATCAATGTTAAAACATTGGAGAATAAAAATAGGGAGGATGAGAGAAATGAAAAGAATAAAACTAATAATATATATTTTTTATTACAATGTGAGTGAGCCATATTTAGAAATAGAGGGTACAAATAAATTTTTGTAGTTGCATTTATAATAAGTTCAATTGCAACCATATTTTAAGAGATGTTTATAACCGTATCATGATTACAAAACCGCAACCACAAGTGAAAATTATTATTTTAATATCTACCAACCCCCTCGGATTAACAAATATACAATATCATAAATTATTATATTAGTAGTGAAGGGATTGTCATTGAGTTTGCACTATATAGTTGATGTCTCAAAGCATCAAATATTCATTCATACATAAACTCTAGCAAAATTATACTCATTTGCGTAATAATCTTACAAAGTAATTGAATCATCTCAAAAGATGGTGATTCTCACAATCCTTTTGGTTATCATTTTGACTCTATTTATTAAAGTTTGTTATGACATAATTTCATGTTATTGGCTCAATCCATTACGAATCAAGAAGATTATGGAGAAGCAAGGTGTGTTTGGCCCAAAACCACGTTTTCTAATAGGCAACCTTAATGACATATTCTCTTTTATTTCAAAATCTACTTGTGAAGATATGAAAACCATCAACCATGACATTGTTGGTCGCCTTTTGCCTCATTTTGTTGCTTGGTCCAACCAATACGGTATGAAAATATATAAATATATTAACATCATTTTATGTGTTTACTTTTTTTTTTTTTAAGATTTTAAATTACAGCTCACAATTCTTGAAATTACCTTAAATTAAGGCGAAATGCTCTTGATGTGATTCACAATGGACTCAACAACTTTCTATTGTAACTTTTTATATATTTCTTCTTTTTTTTTTTTGGGTATAATATGTAATCACTACTGTCTTAAATCATAGTTGTTAATTAGATCAAAATCATATTATTGATAATTATGACATTAGATAAGACATAATATAGTATTTATAAATGATAAATAATAGTCACTCTATAAATTGATTGTATGGGAGTTATGTAGCATTTAATCTAAAATCTAAAATAATATCAAAATTTATAAAAGTCGGTGTAAAAGTTCTAAGTAATCTCCCCTAAAACATTAATATTTAGATTGAGAGTATGTAGGATTTGTTTATTTTGTTATGTAAATCTAAGTATATAGCATACATTTTAACTAGATAACAACATAAATATTGGGAAATAAAGATTGGTTTTAATTATTCTTTATAAAGATTAACTATGTTATTTGTTATTAGTAAATAAAATAAAAAATATACCTAATTTTTTATGGGCACTAACAAATTATAATAGAGAGAGGGATAGTGTGTGTTAATAATGATATAAGATGGTACTAAATTTGTAGGAAAGAGATTCATATATTGGAATGGAATAGAGCCAAGGATGTGCCTAACAGAAATTGGATTAATAAAAGAGTTTCTATCAAAGTGTAGTACAATATCTGGTAAATCATGGCAACAACAACAAGGCTCCAAACATTTTATTGGGAAAGGTTTGTTGATGACAAATGGTGAAGATTGGTACCACCAACGTCACCTTGTTTCCCCTGCATTCATGGGAGAAAGACTTAAGGTATTTAAATAATATTCAAATTAATTAATTAAATTAATTAGTGGCGCAGTTAAAATTGATATATGTGGGGATGTAATGATTGTAACAAAATTAATGGTTGCTTTTAACAATATGATTGGTAATTTAAGAAAATAAATAAATGTATATACATATAGAGCTATGCTGGACACATGGTGGAATGCACTAAGGATATGATTGAATCATTGAAAAATGCAATATTGGAGAGTGGTAAAAATGAAGTGGAAATTGGAGAGTATTTCACTAAGCTCACTTCAGATATTATCTCAAGAACTGAATTTGGTATAAACTACAAAAAGGGAAACCAAATATTCAATCTCCTCACACAATTGCAAACTCTCTGTGCTCATGCAACTCGCAAACTTTGTCTTCCTGGAAGCAGGTGTGACACTTTTTCATTTATCAGCCTAATTATAGTTTTAATTTCTTTATTTTATTTGAATTATAAAAATAATTTTTTTTTTTAATCTTAGTCCTTCAAATAGAATTTTAATTTAAAATTCGATAAAGTGTTTTTTTTTTATTTAAAATAATTATATCTGAAATTTATGATCATAATTGATATAACGTGATTTAAAAAAATGACACTTAATTAAATTTTAAACTAAAATTCTATATAGAAACCAAAACTAAAGAAAAATAAAATTGAGAGACTATTTTAGTGATTCAAATAAAGGGACAAAAACTGTAATTAAACTTAATTTATAAAATTAAATAAATTTTTTATTTTTGTAAAATTTTGAAATTTTATTTTATTTTACGGTACAAAAATATCATACTTTTTAGTTCTTATACAATTATTTTATAAGTTGTTTAATGTTTAGTGGAATGAAATATCGTTTAACTTTTAAATTTTTAATAATATTTTATAAGCGTGTTTAGAATATTATTAAAATGTTTAACTTTTAAATTTTTAATAATATTTTATAAACGTGTTTAGAATATTATTAAAATATTATCTATAAACGTATTTTGAACTCATTGTAGGTAGAAACACTTTTTAGTGTTATAGTCACAAAAAAAATATTCAAAATTATATGTTGATATTTTATAAAAGATTAAAAATATTTGTTTAATAATTCTGTAGAGACTAAAAAATATAATTTCTTTTACATAATTAACAACAAAATTTTATAAGAATTAAAAATTTCTTTAATAGTAATTTAAATTTCTCTTCCTTTCTCTTATGAATAAATGTGGGTTTTCCACACCTATATCCTTTTTTTTTTTTTAATATCAAATTGCTACATTTTGAAAAAATAATATCAAATTATCCTATTTTTTAGCTCCAGTTGCTGGTCGCAATCTAGGGATGTCATCTTCTATAGAAGAAAATAGTCAAATTTAACTCATGTCGCATCCTGGGGATGCGACCACCTACTTGCCAAGTGGGGATGCGACCACCTATTTGACAAGTAGGAGATTAAATTTGACTATTTTCTTCTATAAGAGGTCGCATCCTCAGTTTGCGACCAATTGAGACTAAAAAGTAAGGCAATCCGATATTATTTTTTTGAAGTGTGACAATTTAGTATTAAAAAAAAGAAAAAGAGATATAGGTGTGTAAAATCCAATAAATATATATGTGTGGTTCAATATATTAGATTTTTATATTAAAATTTGATTATATTATAAAATACGATACATTTGAGGTTTTCAAAAGTTGTCAACGAGTATGTTAATTGCAATTGTATCGATTATTTGTGTTGTTTATTGTTGAATATTTTAATTTTTGCCCCACTTAAAAATAGTGACTTGCCTCCACTAAATTTGAAACTCGGATTATATAAAAGAATTTTTCTCTTATGACTTAATTGCCTCCATTAACTCCAAACTCGAAGTATATAAAGAGTTTCTCTTCTATAATTTTTTTTTAAAATATTCTACAACACTTTTAAAATATAAAAACACGTAATACATAATAATAATTTGTAAACATAATTTGTAAACATAATAATAATTTGTAAACATTACTCGAAGTGTCTTCATTTTTGTAGACATAATTTGTAAAAATTTATGGAAGGGTGATATTTAAATTAAAATACTTTTACAAAGAAAAAATTAATGTATTTTTTTATATAAATATTTATGTATATTATGTTCCCCCACCAGCCAAGATTAATGTATATTAATTGGATGTAACATAGTACATTTGATTTAATGTTTGATGCTTATTAAAGTATATTAAAACAAAAACATAAAATTAAAGTAACATAATCTCCTTTGTTTTATTTAAATAGATATTTCTACACAAATCTAAATTTTTTTCATAGTTCTTTTTTTATTTTTTATTTCATTGTGTGAGTACGAGTGTGAGTACGAGGCTTTTTTATTTTTTATCTTGGTATCGTTTTTTTACTTTTTTTTGGTGTTGTATTCGTTTTGAGTCAAGATAACATATTTTAATCAATAATTTTATCATCGTCAACATTTTATATATATATATATATATATGGAGGCATAAATATTTCAAACATTTGAATTTTGTCATAAATTGTAGTCATATTATTTTATGTTATTAATTTGGTGTTGTGAGTTTGTTATCAAGTATACTATCAATGTAAAGATTTTTTACACTGCGACACAACTATTAAATTAATATAAATATTTGATTTTTATCAAAATCATCTATAAAGTTATCCTCATAAATGATTATGATGTATTTACAATATAATTTTTTTTTACACTAAATAGCACTTAAACTCATATTTTAATTAAATCAATGCTTAAAAAAAAAGAAAAATGTATTATGTATGTTCTCATGTCAAACACCACGCTAATATATCAATTTATTTATGATTTAATTTATTATGTAGGTTTTTTCCTAGTACTTACAATAGAGAGATTAAGTCATTGAAGATGGAAGTGGAGAGACTCTTGATGGAAATAATACAAAGTAGAAAGGATTGTGTGGAGATGGGAAGAAGCAATTCTTATGGAAATGATTTGTTGGGTATGCTATTAGATGAGATCCAAAAGAGTGGTACCTTAAACCTTCAACTAGTTATGGATGAATGCAAAACATTCTTTTTTGCTGGACATGAAACAATTGCACTCTTACTCACATGGACAGCTATGTTGCTAGCAAGCAATCCAATTTGGCAAGAAAAAGTGAGAATTGAGGTCAAAGAACTTTTCAATCAAGGGGTACCTTCTATTGATCAACTCTCCAAGCTCAATGTGGTTAGTAAAAATTTCTCTTTTTGCTTTATCTTATGATATAATTGTATTCTTCAATAATATTTTTTATCGTAATTAATTTATTGGTGCAAATTATCTATCGACTTTGTTAATAACTTATATCAACTGAAAACTCTGACTAACCATATTCTATGAGAATCATCTTACAATCATATTTTTTCATCTACTCAAACTCAATACTTTATTTAAATAATTTAAATGAAGTTTAATTTGTACCAACACAATATCGATAATCTCTTAATACATAATTAATTAATAACACAATAGGTTTTCATAGAATTGAAAAGAAAAAAAATAGAACCTATACCAAATAGTTAAAATATTTATAATTTTATTCAAATATTCTTATAAATTATCTTGAAAAAAATATTAATTTTAAATATGGAATAAATAATTATACAAAAATAATATAAGCTATTTCATACAAATGTGTAATCATATTTTAGTGTATTAAATGCTTCTATATGTGTTTTAACCAGAGTAATATCATAATGTGATAAGATGATAAAAAAATTGACTCAATGATAAAATATTATTGAATTTTTTATGTAAAGGTTATTTATATTATGAGTGTATTGTTGTTAATTTATTGTATATCTTTCAAGAGCTAATTTATTAAAAAAGAATTAGAAGATCAAAGTAGTCTGAGATGGAACCTAATAAAGAGCAGTTTGATATAGCTTTTATTGTTGTGTTTTAGAAGAGAAACTTTTTTCAATAGGTTTCATAGTTTTTAATTTTATTTTTTATTCCTTTCTCTCAACTATCTTTTTTTTTTACAGTATTTTTTTCTCTCTCAACTATCTTTTAATGGTTTTATAGTTTTTATTATTTTTTACTGTCTTGTCAACTATCTTTTTCTTGACAATATATTCTCTCCACTTAAGAGCCTTTCTATGTGAAAAGGTAGTTTAATAATTACAAAACCGTTGATTAAGATACAATTTATAAAAATTTCCTGTAAAATATTATAAACTTTTATCACCAAAAAAATAATTATAAAAATTTAATCCTTGTTTTTTTTTATTTAAATTTTGTCTATTTTTTACATACATAATTAAAATTAATTTTTCATGTCTTATATATAATATCATTTGCGTAAAAAAAAATACATATATTAGATTTTAGAAGAAAAAATTCAAAATTATTCTTTTATTTTAGGCCAAACACGGTGATTCTTATCATTATGGTCGATGTATGATCATTTCATTTTTGCATATTTATCATCTATACACTTTTATCTTTTTCCTGTAACAATATTTATTTAGAGTTTTCGAAGAATCAAAATTGAATAATAAAAAGTAATCGTATTATTGTCTATAATCATATATGTATAAGAAAAAAAACCTAGCAGCTTATAGATCTTAAGCATTTTAGTTGAGGCTCCAATTTCGGAAGAGACAATCACGAATAATATAGTTTAATAACATTGATATGATGACTCTATAAACAAAGTAAACATAGTTGGTTTAAATATATCAATAATATTTGGATTCATAAGCCCCTATTTTCAATAATATTTGAAAGGGGCGTCTTACTTTTAGAGAGCCCAAATGCTTAAAAGTTAAATATAAATTAATTCATGGTTGGATTTTACGGTAAGGCTACAGCCATACTTCTAGAAGAAGAAAAAAAATTAAAATTGACACTTACATATCTTTTATTACTCTTTTGATTATTATATTATATTTCACTTCATTTTATATCAAAAAAATTTAAATGAATTTATGTGAAATTCAAACGTAAAAAATTATTATTTTTTATATAAAGAATTTTTAGACCACCTCTTTGTGGCTCTTGACATTTTATTATTATTATTGGAGGAGATTAAAAGAATCATAATGAAAAAAATATGAATGGATCATTTTCTACTCATGGCATGGTTTTTTGGCTACCCACTTCATACATTTTTTTATTTCTTCTACTCATAGAGTTTAGAAGGCCCAATATAAACTTTGGTTGAACTAAATAGTGAAGTACTAATAATTATTTTTAGTAGAATTGATTTTTCAAAAGATGGTCAAAGAATTAACATTTCCTTAGAGTATCATAACTAACAAAAAGATACAGCATCTTTTACTAGATCAAATACACATTAGCAACTTACCTAGATGGTTGCTCACACATGTTTTTAATAGACAAATTGTTATTGGTTGAATTGTTAAGAAAATGAGAATATGTTATTAGTGATCGCCAGCCCTAAACTTTCTATGTAATACTTTTTTGATATTTCAATTCATATTAGTGTGTTATTCTTTTGGAAAATTGTGTAGTTTGAAACATATAGTTAAAAATTTATTGATTAATTTTTATTTTTTATTACACATCGGTTTCATTTTTTTAAGTCACTATAAATATTACTCGTTAGACAATTTTTTCAATTTAGTATTAGCATTATATTTCTTGATAATTTAACTCAATTCTTAAATTGGGACAACGTAATCAGAATATTTACGATTTAAATTTTGAAAATATAGTCAACTAATTTTTGAACATACTAACATATATCTATAAAAAAAAATGTAAAATTAACACAATGTGTGTTCGATTTTAATAGAAAATATTAATGTCCTACCAATTTTTCATTAATATTTAAAAGAAAAATGCTAACAAGTGTCATAAATATACAAAATTTTCATTAAAAGTGTACTAGAAATTGTGTATTAATGGCAAATGTCTTAAGATAAAATCACTATTTTTAATTTCTTAGCATGACCTAAATTAAAATTACTAATATATGGTTTGATGTTGCAGTTGCATATGGTAATCAATGAGTCATTGAGGCTATATCCTCCAGCAACATTGCTCCCTAGAATGGCCTTTCAAGATATTGTACTAGGTGACCTTTATATTCCTAAAGGATTATCAATTTGGATTCCAGTGTTGGCTATTCACCATAGCGAAGAATTATGGGGTAAAGATGCAAATGAATTCAATCCTCAAAGATTTGCTTCAAAATCATTCATGTCTGGTCGTTTCATACCATTTGCTTTTGGCCCAAGAAATTGTGTTGGACAATCATTTGCAATTATGGAAGCTAAGATTATATTGGCAATGTTGATATCTAAGTTTAGTTTCAGCATTTCAGAGAATTATAAGCATGCACCAATCACCATCCTCACAATTAAGCCCAAATATGGTGTTCAAATTTGTTTGAAGCCCTTAGATATATAATATATATACCATCAATTTTTGGAATATAGAGACTAGAGTTCTTTCATGAGGGATATTTGCTTAGCATTTTATGGTCTTTGTCTCTCCTAGTTTTAGACAAAAATTTATACATGTTTAAAAAAGAGTTGTCAGAAATCACAAATATTACAGCATCAGATAGACATATGGGAGAAAGAGAGTAACACATCAGATGACACTTAATCATCAACGTCAACAAATTAACAACCAATTTAACATCAAGAATTAAACTGATAGACGTTTAGATTAGTCAGATATTAATTTTGATTTTTAACTAAGTCAATGACTAAAGCGACACCACTCTGCACATTCAAGGACTAAAATAGTGGTTTATCCCTTTTTTTTTTATAAACTATAATGCATTTGCCGTTGTTTGGTAGTGATTAACCTTCGTCGAAAAGTTTATTAGATACGCAAGGTAGATTCTCCCCTCTCAACCAGATTTTCTCTATATGCAAAATTTTTTGGGTCAAATATCCATATGCAAGAGTTAGACTCACCATTTGATTAATGGGTCGAATCTCTCACTATTATAACCAACTTATTGTTGGTATATGAGTAGATGATTGCTCATCCAATTCCCACATTTGTTTATTTTTATTTTTTTTGATTTTTTATCGAATTCTAACTCTGATTGTGTAAAATATATTATCGAATTCTAACTTTCGATAATATATTTGAGAACAGAGAAACAACTACGGAAGGCGAATGAATAATCATTGTGAGTATATTCGACTTTTGTACTTGTATGATTTCTATATAATCTTTATGGGCCCATAGAGAGCCTAAATGCCATTACAAGATTGTATAGGATATTTGATTGTAACAAGGGCCCATAAATAGCCCAAATTGCTCAACACTAGACAATAATGATTTGATTATAATTTATTCATTTGATCATATTTCTCTATATTCGGGTGATTTATAAAAATTGTCTACTTTCAAAGTTGAAATATATATGTCAACTTGTATGTGACATGACTAATGGTTGTAGGGTTATTCCACCAGCCCAAGATTCTGCTTCTCCCGCTAACTACCCACTTTTTTCATTCTTTTATTCGAACCATCGTTTACTTCTTACATGCACGCTTTGAAATTGAAATCTAACACAAATGACTAGTATACATTTTCAAAAAAATAGTTACACAAGTATTTTTAAAAGTAAAAATTAGAGTCCAAAAGTATCTTATGTCATCTTAACTATTACTTATTATTTTACAAGGTTCTGATAAATTTATTATTTAATAAATATAAAAAAGAGATCATACCTTTCATTCTTACAAAATCAACTTTTATGATAAATATTATCTATTATTTATAAATATTTTGTCATATTTTATCTTATCAAATGTAGGACTGTTAACATTAGTATAATTAACTATACTAACTAATTATTGTACTTAACTTATATAATTAACTAATAAATATGTCTAATATTCTCTCTCAAATTTAAATGTATACACTTCATCACTTTTAACTTGAAAATTACAACAACAACACTAAAATTAATATTAAAAATAGATCAACAAATAATATGAAAATATTGGAAATACACATTTTTTTTCCATAAATTTCAATTTCATAGACATAAAAGGAAAATTTGGATGGACTTTGTTTACTAACTTCACAAACTTCATACCCAAAAAAAGGAAATTTTCGGTTTTATTTCCCACAAGTCTACAACAAGTTCAAATAAACTTGTAATTGTAATTTCAATTACATAATCAAAAGATACTGTTGCTGAACATCATAATTAAATAAAAAATAACTTGCAGTAGGAAATAGAACGATAACGTAAAGATGAAAGTATACTATTGATCGTATTTATTAATAGATTGATGTATATTTATCTACACAAAATAGAATATGATTCATTTTTTTATTGATATTCATTTATCAATCTTTCTTTTAACACATTCAAAGAAATGTTTTGAGATGAAAAGCATTTACCTAAACAATATAAGAAGACAACAAGAGCTTCTTCAATACTTAGATACTTCAAAATTTATCACACAAAAAAATAAAAACCTAAAAAATTAAAATTATAAGTGTTTTTTTTTTTTTTTACTTTTTAAACATAAGAGAATGCGAGAGAGAAATAAAAAAAAATTCGTTTGTGCGATGAAAAATATTCAAAATTTGAATGAGTTTTCGCACTATTAACTACTCTTATATACAGAACTTGAGGTAGTTACATTTTAGTATATGGTTTGATATACTATTGTGATATCAAAAGAAAAATTTGATTATAAAAGCATTAAATTTGATTTTAATATATTGGGAGGTGTAAAAAGTTGTATGGGACGTGGAAAGGTGTTGGTTAGACAAAATTATGATGGGCTTGGAATTGGGCCATGTGGTACATGCCAAGTCTATGAGTATTCTACTATGCATTCCGCATTTAAACTTATCATCTTCTCTAAGTATAAAAATATAATTTTGTCTTTTTATAAAATTTTAAAGAATAAATTATTATTCCTTCTTTCAGTTTGTCTTTTGAAATTTTAAAAAAATTCATTATAACTTTTAAATATTTCTAAATTTTTAAAATAAAAAAATAAGTGCACTTGAATTTTCCATACTTTTAACATAAATTTTTTCAAATTTTTTGTAATTTCAAAACTTTTGAAATAGAAGTTTTCTAAATTTAGAAACTTTTTATATTTGGAAACTTTCAAAATTTTCCAAATATAATTCTTATTTAGAAAATTTATAACATTTAAAAATATTCAAAACTTTTGAAAGTTTTAAATTTTTGAAATAAGGATTAGATTTTCAATATTTAGAAGGTTTTGAGAATTTTTAAATCTACAAAGTTTTTAAATATGGAAAGCTTAGAAAGTTTATGGAAAATTTTGAAATTTTCTATATTTCAAAAGTTTCAGATTGCTTGAAACTTTTGAAAATTTAAAAAATTTCTTTTTTCAAAATTTTTGAAAAAAAATTATTTTGAAGGTATTAAAAACTCGAGCGCCACTTATTTTTTTTATTTCAAAAATTATGGTAAATTCTTTGAAGTTTCAAAAGAGAAGGCTAAAAAATAAGTAGTAAACAAAATCGAAGTAACACAAGTTTAAATATGAGGTGAATGGTAAAATACTCCAAGTCTCTCCCAACTTATTTTTAAGAGTTATACTTAGTTTATTTTGTTAATCGAGAATTTTGGGCTTATTTGAAAAATTACTTCTAAAAGAGTTTGTGAAGTATAAGACTATATTGAGAAATTTATTTATATTTTATATAAAAAAATTTAAAAAAAATTCAACTGTATCAATTATTTTTTTTAATATATCCCTAATTAATGTTTTTTTTTACTAAAATCTAACAATAAACATTAAAGTAAAAACATTAATTAATTTTATTTTTTGAAGATAAAGTTGTAATCAAATGTCACAAAATTTAATTTATAATATTAATTTTCTTAATTTTTACAATTTGGTCAAGAAAGATATATATTTAACTATTTAAGGACAAAGGTAGCACCATTTTACATGTTTGGATTTATTTTTGTGAAACTAAAAAACAAAATTGATTATATAAACATCAAAGTTGATGTTAACATTTTAGATTTTTTCGAGTAAAATTAGTTTACTCTATAATAGATTAAAACTTTTAATTTTTTACCTTTAAAAGTAATTTTTTATTTCAAAGTTATTATTCAACTCCAACTCTCTTATGTGTGAATGTACCTAAATATTAATTATTTTAGATTCCGATTTTTTTACCAAAGAGATAGTTAATAGTCCAAATCATTATCAAAACATACTTTTTCTAAAATAAAATAAAAATAAAAATAAAGTTAAAAATTGATTTATTTAATTTTAAATTATAATTAAATACATTAATTTTTAAATATTTTTTGATTTAATTATATTTATTTTAGAGAGAATATTATTTACACGAAATAGACTCCAACCCATACCAACTACATTTAGACGTAATTAATGATCCATAAATTTTTATCACATCTTTTTAAAAATAACAGTCACATTTTAGCATTTAACATAGATTAATAAAACAATAATAAATATAATAATATTTTTACTTAATTATTCTTATTAATTATAAATATATTTTATTTATTATAAATACAAAATAGAGAATAATTACTTGTAAGGGTGTACATATTAATATATTTATTATTAACATAAATGTAAAGAAATATTACTAATTGAGAATCACTACTATAATTAAAAAAACAATTCAATTAATATCGCCTTTAAAAGTTGAAAGTAACAATTATGTTTAAATAATTCATCAGAGATTAATAAATGAGTAGAAAAATGAAATCTCCCCACTCAAAAGAAAATATAGCTCTTTTCAATCAATAAAAAATTTAGAGTTCATAAAACACTTACAAAAAGAAATTAATATTTACTTCATTTTAATATCATTAACAAATATTGAATCTACATCATATTACATCAAATATTTATTTTTTACCACTAAATTAAAATTGTATTTTACTTTATTTTCCTTCATAGAGACTTAACAAAGATATTTAATCTCTCTATATAGTAAAATACTTTATTTAAAATTTGTACATCCCGCATTCAAAAAGGTTAACTCCAAAAAAGATTTTAGAGAAAATATAAAATAAAATAAAAACACTCTACCTCTAAACTTCTCATATCATCTAGACATCTACAAATATAGAAGCCGATTAATTTTATTTTTTTTGAGAAAAAAAAAACCAACGCAAGGCGTTCAAGCCACAAGCTCAAGCCCAAGTTCAACCTTGCACGAGATACCCCAATCTTTCAACTCAATTTTTCTCTTCTTTATGGGAACCACGTGTTCCTCACGTGAAACCGGTTCTATTCCAAGCCTCAACTCCAAACCAACCTCATCGCTCACATTTTCATCGGTTCGGTCACTCATCTTAGGTTTTGACTCCGGTTCGTTGTGAAAAAGGATCGAAGTCTCAACCGAAACCCCACTCTCACTATCTTTACAATGATAGCTCAACAATGATTCAGACTCATTCTTCTCCTCAACCAAACCGGACCCGGTTTTCTTGCTTGCCTTTGGCTTCATGGTTCGTTTAAACCGGGACCGAGTCTCCTTCAAATTATCGTCCTTTACCACATGGCGTATGTCGTAGGCCATTAACGGTGGGACCCGCTCATTTGCTGCGGCTTCTGAAGTTATCGGCTTGATCGGCTCGCCCTTTAAAACAGAGTCAACGGCGGCTTGACAGAGCTGCCAGCTACCTGACCATAAAAAACCAACTGACCCATAAATCGGGTTCGCGATTCTCCCACAAGCTTCGTACAGCAATGAACGAAAAATTGCTGAAAAAAAAAACAAAAATCAATATAAATAACTACTATTGTAATCACGAGTAAAAATAATTAATTAATTTTTATTATATAACAATAAGTTTTCAATTAGATCTTAAATAAATGATTAGATCATTGCTATACGAAGTTTTCAAAATTCTTTCTAAAGTTTTCAACTAAAACATATATAATAAATGATTAGATCTTAAATTTTCTATTATAGAACTGATGCAACCTCAAACACGATAAAAAAAATGATGTGGTTTCCTAAATTGCAACCACACAATAGTACTTTTTGTTCAAAGCATAAATTAATAGATAAAAAGTCTAGAAAATGAAGTGGATGATTAATTAATTACCTGGACGAAGATTTTGAGGGCCAGAATTGATAAGATTGATGAGACCAGCACGACCATAGAACTTAGCAAGAAAAACAGTTGCATTAGCTTGTGATTGAGGACACTTGATCCACTCCAAACATGGTCTTATAATACAATCTTCACTACACCCTTTTCTTAAAACCCTACATCCATTACAACTCATTCGCATTTTGATTCAACCCTTTTTCTTTTTCACCTCAATTTTATTAAAAAATTCAAATTTATGTAAAAATATATGAATAAATATTATGAAGAGTTTTTGATATAGAAGGATTGTGATTGTGAAAGTGAAGAGGCAGTTATATATAGTTGTTGGGAATTTTCGGCGCTGTTGGATTTTTTTTTTCACTTGTTTAAGGAAACGCAGTTGTTTCTTAAAAATTGTTTTTTACTAGGAATTTTATTTTTATATAAAACAATGATTTTTTATTTTTCCACCTTCAAGAAGGTTGGAAGTTCGAACCACTTCCTAGTTTTAAGCGAAGCTTTATGAGACTTGTTTTCCATTTGTGTGGGGACAACGTCACCTATTCTCGCTTAGGCGCGTGCTTTATACTCGCTATTTCAGGGAGGTTGCGTCATTGGCGTGGAATAACTTCATGATGCCACATTCAGATGCACCACTCGCATATCAAAATATATATGATGTGCTTCCAATTTGAAATTTTTAAATTTTATAAAATTTGGAAGCTGCCCATGGCTAGATTTCATGATTAAGGTTCAAATGCTAGATTTAATTGGAATTTAAAATAATATTTAATTAAAAAATTATTTTTTGTTTTTTTTTAAGTGTTTTTATTTTTCATTTTTAATTATTTCATTTTTTTTATTTCACAATACTAATATAATTTAACTTTTTTTTATTTTTATACTCTTATTTATTGTATTTTAACTTATGAAACATTTAAAATAACTATAATTATTAAAGATAATTTAATAAATAAAACTTATTTTATAATTAAAATTAACAAAACTAATAATTTTCTTAAGAATTCCACATAATTCTAATTAAACAATTAAAACGAAATGCAGTGGATAATATTTATTTTTATGAACAAAAAA